>JARQZK010001207.1:0-13130 GCA_030704885.1 Cynegetis impunctata
AAAATATAGAATATAGAAAATGGTGAGTATCCTACACTTCTTTTCCCTAGCTGCCATCATTTTAATATAGATATTCCCTGTTTTCTAATGGGTTTTAAAGTTTTATTCATCTCTACTGCCAATTCGAAAGTATCAAAAAAAAAAACCATGAAATAAATGATTCTCAATCATTGACTATGATCTTAATTACCTGAATGTATCTCCTGTTCTATCCAGAAAGTAATAATAACCATGATCGTCTCTAGTTATAACATCGCCAGTGTTGAAATAAACATCACCCTTTTTCCGATACATTTTCGACCAGTTTTTTTTGTGAAGATTTTTTATCACTATACCCGTCGAATTTTGTGAGAGGTAGTAGTTTGGATATTTTACACAGAAGTAGGCCTGGTACGCCATAATCACAGGAGTTGACAGAATCCTTCTTCATTTCTTATCGGTTCACCAGATGCGTTACATTTAACGACAGTCATTGGGACGAACATATCCCCATATATTGGAACATATCCTATTGCTCCTACCGTATTGTCCAAATTAACTGCAAAAAGTTAGATTCTGTTTGGTATGGTCATGCCGAATGGTCCATGACCAAGTGTTTATATTACTTTTAACAATATACATAGTCAATATATCATAATCAAATTGAAGTCATTAACAGTGTGAAGCCTGAAATGCCTCCTTCAAAAATATTACAGAAATATTTGATTGATTGGGCCGATACTTAGTGTAAATTAAAAACAACATTAAAACAATGGTTAATAATAACAATCTACACATTTATTAAATGAAATAACGCATGACGCACGTTTCAGAGGAACTTCACCTTCTTCAGATGCTAATGACAAACTTGCCCATTAGCATCTGATGTTGATATTGCAAGATATCGGCAACTAGTAATACACAATGTTGTATGTTGATTTTTCTACCCGATTTAAGCGCAACAAAAAATATTTTTCGGATTTTCTGTACTTTAATATATATGTATAATACATTTAAACCTTCCTCTTGAATCACTCTATCTACTGCTGAAAACTATTAATTACTAATTAAAATCCGTTGAGTAGTTTAAAAGATCTAAGCGAACATACAGCGGAAGCGACTTCATCTTATACTATGTAAAGATATTGAGTCAACCTACATATTCCAAACTGAATGAAAAATGCTTACCATTTGTGTATTTCATTGGTTGTCCTTAAAATGAATTTCCTCACCCAAGTCAGCAACAAAATAGAACACGAATTCGTATTACACGTTTCGTTCAATTGGACTTTATTGTTTACTACGTTGGAATCTGCAAGTTGACCCGGGTATAACTAGCAAATGAATGGTGATGTACATGTAATCAGATACATAGACGTATATGAAAATCTACATGAAATATACTCACAGAGACCAAAATTGCCTTCGGTGCTGCCGTAAAACTCGAAAATTTGGCCAACATTGAAAGTATCGATGAATTGTTTCCATGTTGTGGGCTTCATTCCATTCCCGTACATTTTGGTAGTTTGTAAGTTGGTTTTTTCCTTAGAATTCCGATGTGCTAAGATGACATATCTGGCCATTTCGCCGATATATTGTGATATCTATAAAATATATCAAATCTATACTGTGCATTTAATAATGATTCAGACGGTGAAGAGTTTCATCCGAGTATTTTAATGAAAAGTATGTTAGATATTCTCAATCATAATCAATATTATACTTAAAAGTAGGTTGATAAAATTTAGAAATAAGTGCGAAAATAGTAACTTTTTCTCATCATTTGAAGGTTGAAGATTTTCGATGAATAATATGTAGAACATTTTTTGATCATAATCAATTCATATAATAATAATAATAATAATAATAATAATAATAATAATGTTTATTTGATTTAACTGAAATAAAATAATACATGAATAAGCATTACAAATAAACATAATACTCACAAAAGTGAAAATAAAAGACACTTGTGCGTGAGTTACAACTCTAATATGTTGATGCTTGAACGTAAAGTGAAAAATATTCCAGAATGCTATAATCATTCGACTCTAAATACAATAAAACTAAAACTTAATAAAATTCCTTCTGTTAAGAAAAATATCCATCTCTCTTCTTCCAAAATTGAATATCCATTCTTTGATTCTATTTTTGAATGTTGGCAATCTAACTGAATTTCTGATGTCAGTTGGTAGGCTCCTATAAATTAATGGTCCAAGTTAGGTATAGGTACGGAGTCCAATTGTTTTTTTAACCTGGGGTACGAAAAGTGAGCAAAGAATTTCTCATATTATACCCATAATTCCTTTTTGCTCGTGATTTCTATTTCTGTGCATGTAAACCAGAAGGGCACAAGCAAATAACTGATGTACAGAAAAAACCTGGACCAAACTGAACAATTCATCTGACGGATATGAAATACTCTTCCAAAAATTGCTTTCAAAGTCCACTTTTGCACCACTTCAACTCGATTTAAGTGCACTCAGCTAAACCTCCCCATGCAATAATCCCATAAGTTAGATGAGGTGCAACTAACCCATTAGTATACTTTTTTTAATTCTCGTACAACACAAAATTTTTTTAAGAATTAAATTTTGACAGAACCATTCTGACCTTTTAACACAGCTTCTGACTGGAGCATCCCATCTTAGATGGCTATCGATTACAAGACCAAGATATTTGATTGTGTCTGTCTTGTTGACAACATATTTATTATTTTCAAATTCTATTTCTAGGCTATTGTATGCTGGTACGTAGTTGTTGTTACTTCGAAAATGGAACAAACTTGGTTTTTTCTAAGTTCAAGGTCAGCTTCTTCCATGCAAGAAATGCCATTAATTTGGCAAAATCAACTTCCGAATTTTTTTATAAAAGTTGTTCCCAGTTGCATGTTTCAATTAAAATGACTGTATCATCCGCAAAGCTTATCACGCTGCCCTCCAGTTTCAAGAAGAATATCTCATTCACATACAACAGAAAAAGTATTGGTCCCAGAACAGTCCCTTGCGGTACGCCGCAAGTTACAGCTTTTTCTGAATTTATAGTTTTCCCAATCTTTACATGTTGATGTCTATTTTCTAAGTATGATTTCATTAATTCATATGAAACTCCTCTCCAGCGCAAACGCTCTAAGGTCACAAAGAATATATTCGATATGTAAATAAATAATATTTTTTAATAATTGAAATAGTTATGGTCATACAAAATGCGAAAAGATTAATATTTTACATTTTTTTTAGTTTCGAAAGAAGAGCTTGTGAAAAAATAATCAACGGAAGCAGTACCGCAATTATTAATTTAGTAATTACATATAATTAATATTTTATACAATTTGATGCATTATATTGATTGATTGTGGATGCCATACCAGATCAAGCCAATTAAGACAAGGCAACCATTTCAAAAATATGTTTCAGTTAAGTGACCTATTGATTATTGAGTACAGTTTGGAATTCAAATTTTTCAAAATTTTTATAATAATCGTCAAAATATGAGAATTTTACACAATTTTAAGTTGATTGAGGGAAAGTCTTCTTTCGCACTCTGTGGAAATAATAGTTTCAGAGCTTCAAGAAAACTGCATAAAGCATCCATTAACTGAGTTAATATGTACATATATATTTATTGATACGATAATATCCTTCAGTATTACTTTATTTTCAATAGAAAATACATATTATCTAAGATTTTATGCATCATACTTGTTTTAGTAAAGAAGAAATTTAATATATGATAGACTCAAGCTCAAGCCTTACTAACACTAAGGAAGATAGTTCCTGAAAAACTATACATAACGAAAATGTTTCATATAACAATATGTCTTGGACGTTTGATTTTTAATTGTTGTTAAATTAAATAAGTAATACATACATACTCAATAAAAATTATGACTATGATTTTTTGAAATTGCAAGTATAAGGTTCTTGAAAAAAATTATTATTCTGTTCATAGCCCATTCACATGAAGGTCACTTCCACGGCAGTAAGCAGGGATGTGGGTAGTGGAAGTAGGCAGCGCTTTCATTGATCATGCCGTACGTTGCTGGTCAGAAGAGCAAGCAATCTTATTCCACGAAAAGGATGCAAAGACCAATAGAAAACATAAAGATAGAAAAATAACGAATTTCAATGGTCTAAGGAAAGTTACTCACCTGGGAGTAACTAATGGATGCGATATTAACATGGAGAAAACATGTAAACAAAGCAGTACAAAAGACTAAAGCAGCAATGGCGCAGTTTTATCCTCTCATCAATAAGAATAACAAGATGACGAACAGAAGTCAAGATAGCCTGATAAGGGCCATAGCCAGACCACAACTGATGTACGGATCAGTAGCGTGGGGATACACTGCGCAAAAAAAAACTTAGACCGGATAACAAAGTACAGAAAATAGATTTATTAGAACAGCTTTTGGAGCACCATGGTATGTCCAAAACGAACAAATACATAGAGATATTGAATGGGAATCTATCCAAGAATTTATGAAGAGAAAAGCGCATAATATAATTTACGGGCAATAGAAGAGCATCAAAATCAAAGAGCTCAGAGATTTGACAAACTACGATCCAGAAGAGGACGCACAAAAGACCTAGAGATCAACTATAATTATTTATTTTCAGGTACTTCCATCCATAAAGCTGCACCCAAGCAGATCTTCGTCGGAATCTCTCGGGCGAGTAATGGTATCCTCTCAATCCTTCACCCCATCCTTCCCAACTCACATTTTCCATTTCCCCTTACCTTTTTAATGCGCCGCGACGCACGGAGACATAAACCCGAAATATATACACAAGGAAGAGAACCGATTCTATTGCTGACCGCAGCACAAGAGTCCTAATCTAAGTGCGAGACTGAAGCTTTAGTAGGCTAATGCCCGGAAACCGAAAGAACAAAGGTGTTTTTAGTGGGTAGGCAATATTGCATATATATATATTATATATATATATATATATATATATATATTTATATATATATATATATATATATATATATATATATATATATATATATATCAAATATTGAATCCCACCTGGCCGAGTGAGCAACCGGTATCGCTTTTGAAGTTTTCACCTCGATGAAAAAAAAATACGTTCGTTGCCTACGACCGGCAGTATTTCGAAGTCAACGGACAGACAGCACTGTTTACATGCTGAAGTTTAATGTCGGATTTCTTCAAACGATTTTTTCCGAAACTCTTAATAAATTCTGAATTTATTCAAAGTACAATGTACAACAATATATGCAGAGAATGAGAGGCAAGTGGAATGAAATTACAACAAGGAATTCGTGAACTCTTCCACAGCACCTTTATATTTCAATGGTTGAAAATGTCTCCGTTATACATTAAATTGCAGGTAGAGTACTCACTGTGCATTGAAACTTTTCGCAATCTTTCCAAAAAGCTGCTAGCGGAGAATTTTTTTTTTATAACAACCGATGTTCCCTGTAATTATAGCCTGAGAATATACCCGTCATTCAATCCTAAGGAATGGTATAAAGGAACTGGGGTTATAAAGAACATCTTCTGTTTTTATGTTCACGCCTAATTGAAACTAAGGAACCCAAGATGAACCTGTGGAAAAAACTATAATTTGAAGATTTGATTTAATATATAATATATATATATATATATAATTATATAATATATTATATATATATATATATATATATATATATACATATATATATATATATATATATATATATGGATATATATATATATATCTTATATATATATATATATTATATATATATAATATATATATATATATATATATTATATATATAGATATATCACCATATTTTACGTATTTGAGTAAATTATTCAAATTGATTAATTCGTACTTATAGTTCATATATAAAACTAATTTGAGTTCCTCATTGTTAAAAACTAAGGACAGACAAACGTTGAGTAAATTAAACATTTTGTTTTAGTTGAGTTGATTAATAATCTTGAAAAATGTTTCCAAGTGTTAAGCTAGCAGTTAATTGACGTTATTTGATCAGTTTGAATTCAAAGATTGTAGATAAAAATGTTTTAAATTGGAAATCAAATAATGCCTAACAAAATATCTGTTATTTTTTCGGGCATACCTTGTATTTTTGATGATAGAAGCCTTCGGTAATCCCGCTAGTCCCAGATGTGTAAGATATAAAGGAGTATTTCTGAGGATTGTCCGGCGTCTATATCTGCTCCATAGCACGATCAGAAATTTCCTGCAATTTAGATGCTATGTCAGATGCTTTCAGGGAGGATTTTCGCTGACTGGTCGTTCCACTGAAACATTTTCAATCCAGGCATGGCTGGTTTCACACTCTCCACGACTGAAATATTCCGAAATCAGACATCAAATTCATGAAATTTTGGATGAAAAATGTAGTACCTAGTTATAAATTAATTTAAAGTCAAATCATACGTAGTTTATAACACACAACCAATTAAATTTCAATTCCAAATTCCCACGAATATTTTGTTAAAAAAATTACCTATTCATAACGATTTTCATATATATTTGATTAGTAATAAGATACGCACGTTTCAAAGTATTAAGTCTTCATAAGATGCTGATTGAATAACCGTTAAATTTTCCAGATTTACATATTTCAATTCATAGATTTGTAAAGATTCTATCTTCCTTCAATCTACAACCTTTATTCCCACTATTCAATATTCCAAAGTCTGATCTAAATGAGTAGTTCTCATCATATAAAATAAGTTGCAAAATGAGAATCTGCGTTTTTGTTATCAAAACAACGTTCATGTTCGGATATTCTAATGTGAAAAGTTTTTTATTTTCTCAGCGCATCTTGTTTTTGAGGATTTTTGATTTTAATATTGCTCAATATATATTCGGATTTGCCTTGATATTCTTTCGTGCAAGAAGTGATTGTGCTGGGAGTTCCAATCAAAGTTTGAAACGTTATTATTTTGATTTTCTTGGAGACTGGTAATAATATTGAGAAAAAAATATCAAGGATTGTAAATTAAAATTGATGAAAACAAAACGTGCAGAGTATATGAAATTAATAGCAGTAATTGTGAAAAATTTTACAATGCTAAAACTTTCAAAAAATTTTCCAATTTTTAAACTTAAACGTAGTTTTGATAGTGAAACATTAGTAGCTAATTATGCGAATCAATGAATTAATGAAAACTACTAATTTAGCTTAGGCTTCGAAATATTGAATATAGACAATAACGGACTAAGTATTAAATATCATAGCGTCTTAGTAGCCTAGAACTTCATTCAATTCGGTAGTGGTACGGTTTGAATTTCCAAAAATATTTTTCTCAAAATCTAAGATAATCGAGATGTAGATATTATCCAATATTTCGTCTTCATATATATAATATTATATATATATATATATATATATATATTTTTTTTTTTAAAGAGGATGATGGGACACAGGCTAGTATTAGCCTGTGTTCCATCATCTACCCTCTTGGGTTCATGAGCTAGTACATTACCCAGCAGATTATAGTATACAAAATTGTAATCAAGGACAATCACAATATCCATATCTTATCCGTATTCGAATACGGTACCGTCTGTGGCCCTAGACAATTTCCCAACCATCTGGTTCATTTATTTGCAGCCCTCTAGATCCAACTCCTTCTTCATCTGACGACGAGAAGAACTCCGAATCGTGAGCCTGCCATGTATTTATCAAATATTTGTAAAAATTGTTAAAATAGTGTTTCATTATCAATACGAAAGTTGATATAAACGGCCAACTTACCTTCTTTGAATCTTGGACCAAATAATATATAGATTTGCTATTCCCTGATCTAATGGCATGCGCCAAAGCATCCCCTGACATGACATTGTGTTTATCAATGCACTGATAACACCAATCTTTGCTAATGCCTAGCATTACGCAGACAAATTCTGGACTCGAGTCCATGAGGAGTGCGACACTGTCACCTCTTGTGTAACCAAGTGCTTTTGAAATAACGTCCTATTCTGTTTGAGAGAACATCGACCTAAGAAAATTCTTCATACTTTTACAAATTCAAGTCGACAATTATATTTATTTAAAATTAGAGATTACATACTCGTTCAAAGTTCCATGTTCATTTCGAAGTAAAATGCGATCTTCTTTGGGTATCTCTTCACGGTTTTCCCTGAATAGTTGACTACAGTAGTGTTAGTTTGAATGGAGTAAGCGAACTTAATATTTAAACGTATGAACATCCATAATAACCTTGGAAAGATAAAAAAATCACCATGTAATGAGAAATTAATCAGCTGAGAAATAGTGCTTAATCAGCTAATAAAAAATTAAGAACAACTATATCACTAGCTACGAGAAAAATTTTATTTGTATAAAATATATTGTACAGAGTGGTCCAAATTGGACACTTTTGATAGGAAAACACCAATTTCTAGAGGAGTTAGAGAAAAACTATCCTACATGCTACGAGGTCGATTTTTCGTGAGAAAATTAATGCGAAAACCGCACATTGATATCTTGACTTGTTCGAAAGATACAAGGTGTTTTTCAATTTTGTGCATTTCTGACCCAACCCCATAACTTGTTTATTTTTGAATATTTCTTGTTTCTGTGAAAACATTCTACAGGCACTTTTTTGAAAGGAATCCAATGGTGTTCCTAGTTTTTCATTAAAAAATATGGTTTTGAAGCTATAACATAAACTTATATTTTTTCTTGGATCACCCTATATTTTTTTACATATTCGTGTTTGAAATGAAATTTTCTTTTCAAATATATATAATAGTTGCTACTTCTCTTTGAAAACATTCATTTTGTGGCAGTTTTCAAATTATTTTAGATGAATTTTCAAAATCTGTGTAGCCATGCCTAAATATGAATTAAAATAGTTCTACATATCAGCTGCTAAAAAGAATAAATAGTGGCTATTTTGTAATAACTCATAAATTTAATCAAAAAATAGAATAACAAGAACAATAATATTTTGATACTATTTACAACATGTGTTCGAATGGAGCACCATTAAAATCAAAACATAATTGACTTCGCTTCCTAACATTATTGACAGCATTAATCAATTGTATCGCAGGTATTGAACGAAAGGCATGTCGCACTGCTGCATCAACGCTTCTCAGATCATCAGGGATGCGTTTATATGTGAGGTCCTTTATTCTTCCACAGAGGTAAAAATCTGGAGTGCGTAAGATCGGGGATCTTACGCCGCCCAGGATGCAGGATGTATGTAAATATTTCGTTTAAAAACGCCGTTTATGATGTGTGTGTTATGACACGGTGCCCCGTCTTGTTGGAAGTATACGTCTCTCAATTTTGTTGTAATGGCAAATCATCCATTGTTGTTCAACAAATTCCCGCAATATTTCCAACATATCGCGCGTGCCGTAAGGTTACCCCATAGATATATGGGACCGATAAACCTTCCTCTAAAATACCGACCCAAACATTGAAACTGTATCGCCTTGATTTTTTGTGTCCTTCCATATAATTATGTGAATTTTTCCAAAGTCCAAATTGTAGGAATTATATCTTATTGAACAAATACGCAGAGTTGCTAACGCATGCTTCATAAGTCCATATGATATTGTGTCCAAAGTTTGGGTTTTCAGCAACATTTTCCTAAATACCATTGGCAATATTCGAGCCGGAATTGTAGGTCATTGGTAGCTAACTTGTGAACTTTTCTTACTTCTATACAGTTTGAATTTATTTTTTTTTAGAATTCGCATTGTTGTAGTCTTTGGAATACCTGAATTCAACTGCATTTTGGGAAGTGAAATATTGGATTGGTTTTGTATTTCCCCTAAAACCGTTATTTTCTTCTAACTTTTATATCTCTATTCTGCTTTCGTAAACTTTTGCCTTGGTTTTGAAAAAGAACCGTAAATAACTAGGTTTGCTGCAATCTAGTGGAACATATCCCCGAAACGGTTATCTACTTTCAGGATATCGGTCAAGTAAAGTTTGCTGGCAGCCTGAGCATCTTTCATGTGATATCACAATTATTATTTATTAGCATATCATATTTTTCGTAAATTTTCATACATATTCTAGTAAGTTCAAAATCAGTTCAAAGAAGCACACGAACAAAACTTCTGAAGCAAGACTGCATTTAATGAATTTTCGACCACAGTACGCATAGACTGTAGTTGCTTAGGTAATTGTTTCATATTCGGGCATGGCAACCCAGATTTTGAAAATACATCTAAAATAATTCGAAAACTGGCACAAAATGAATGTTTTCAAAGAGAAGTAGCAACTGTTATATATATTTGAAAAGAGAATTTTATTTCAAACACGAATATGTAAAAAAAAATATAGGGTGGTCCAAGAAAAAATAAAATTTTATGTTATAGCTTCAAAACCATATTTTTCAATAAAAAACTAGGAACGCCATTGGATTCCTTTCAAAAAAGTGCCTGAAGAATGTTTTCACAGAAACAAGAAATATTCAAAAATAAACAAGTTATGGGTTGGGTCAGAAATGCACAAAATTGAAGAACACCTGTATTCTTCGAAACAAGTCAAGATATCAATGTGCGGTTTTCGGCAACGAAATTTCTCGAAAATCGACCTCGTAGCGCAATGTAGGTAGTTTTTTTTCTCTAACTCCTCTAGAAATTGTGTTTTCCTATCAAAAAGTGTCCAATTCTTGTACTTAAATATTTATAATCAGTTCTATTAAACATTTATGATTTTCGTTCAATTTGCAGCACAAATCAATTGAACAAATAATGAAGAATTACAAACTTGAACTTCGATTGCAAATTTTTAAAATAGCAGAGGATCAAAAATGTCTGAGAAATATTTTCGTGTGTAATTCGAACGGAATTAAATTAAAAGTGTGAAAAAGAACGCTTTAACAGCAAACCGAACTACGAAAAAGAATAAAATAACTTATTTTCTGATTTTTATTTCGGTATGCTATTTATTGAGTGGTTCTTTAGTACACTTTCGCGAATTTTTCTTTTCAATTAAATTAAGTTATTTCCAAGCTGTAATTTATTTCGTTCGAATCGAACTCCACTCGATGCACTTCAGGGAAAAAATATGATCTTAGTGATGGAGCACTACTATTCACACGTTTTTCATTACGGAGATGTAAACATTTTTTATTATGAAAAATTATATTTTAAACACTTCTTTGTCTTCAGACTAAGACAGTTCATATAAACATGTTGTATTCAAAGTTTAAACAATTATAAAAAACTTACTTGAGATCTCTAGTAATGTCTTGATAATTGTAATGAGAACTTTTCTTCTGAGCGTTAAAAGTAATGTTGAACAGATTCCAACCAGTACAAACGACTGTAAAATGTCCTGAAAAACAAGAATTTAATAAACTCTACTTATACCGATGTATACTCGTAGTCTCATGAAGTAAATAACAATCAAAACCGTATTAGAAAAAGGCAATTTGTACGAGGTAATTTGATTGTCTACAATTAAAAAATTATTTTTGTATTGTTTCATATAGGTAATTTGACCCTTTTGCAGAAAATTGTTCTAGGGAACAGAATGCTTTGATGTTGAATATTGCTGAATGGTATATAGAAATTTCAATAACGTTAATTTACTGCTCACATAGCCCTTTTCTATTCAAATGTATAAATCAAATGAAGTACCTAAACCACGTCGCTAGATTCCACTAAAACTTGTGAACATAAGTACGAATAAAAGTAGTTGGGGTTTTTTATTGACCAATAATAAGGACAGACAAACAGTCTTTGAAAAATTTGGTTTATATACCTAAACAAAAATGTATTAAGGGCTCGTTCAGACACGGCGGGAACCGCACGATTTTAGAATCGCGTGGGAATCGCGCGGGTCTTATTTATATAAGTACTTTTGCAATCGTTCAGACGTAACCGCGCGGTTGGTCAACCCGCGCGGTACCCGCCACTCAACCGCCAGAAAATAGAATCGTGCGGTGCCCGCGCGATTCTGTTACTATGGAGTGTTGGAGTGTATGGAGCCTCTCCTCAGCGTTCAGTTGCGTTGTTGGAACCGCACGATTCGTATGCCACAGCAAGAACACGCGCGACATCGCTTTGGATTGTTTCGACATTGAAATATCTCCTTTGATCAATTCAATCAGTTCATCAGCAGATTTTATTGATATTCTCAAATAGTCAAAAAAAACTTTTCCTCGACCATTCTTAATTTGGGATATAATTTTACGAATTGGCCATGTACGAGTCGGTCACTTAATACTGGATGCACCCAATACTGTCTTCTCTTTTTCTTTTTTTCTATGAGCAACCACATAGTATTTCTTCGTCAACTTCCATTTTCAAACTAACGCTATCCGCTCGCGCCAATCGCGTACTAACCGCTCTGTCTGAATACATAACACAATTTTGCGATTCCAAACCGCACGATTCTAAAATCGCGCGGTTCCCGCGTGTCTGAACGAGCCCTAATTGTGATGCTTTTTTATTGGTCTAACTGGTAAAAATAAAATATAGGAACCAGAATGGAAAATTATTAAAAATCAATCATCCAAATTAGAAAAGTCACTGAAATTTCGAAACATTGAATATAGAACAAACATTTTATAGATTAAGATAACCTAGAAATATTGAATTCACTGGACAAAGAAAAGAGGATGGACCTTTAAGAAGCACAAGATATAACGTCAGCCATGCAGCTCAAGAAACTTATCCGTCACTAATGACCAAATAGATCTCAGGATATCCACACTCATCAAAGCAGTAATGTGAATAGATAGATTGTTACATCTTCAACTTTAGTTTTTAAACTCTTGATAATGAGTTATTAGCCCGAAACATATGTCGAGTAAGTTATACCAATTTTAGTGTAATCAAGCGTTCTACTTCATTTGATTTATAATTATTATTAATTTCAATTATTATTTTTTCGGTTTTAGTTTCAAAATATATTTTGATTCTAACTAACGAATGTTCATTAAGTGACTATACTTAATTAATCTTGTTCTTCTTGAAGTGCCTATCTTCTATGGATGTTGGCTATCAAGTTGGTCCAAATTACTCTATTCACTGCCGCTCTGAATTGAGCTGCCGACATCATTCCGGTCCATATTCGTGAATTTTACAGCCACGATATTCGTCTGCGTCCTGCTGACCTTCGACCCTCTATTTTCCCCTGTAGGATTAATTGAAGAAGGCATTTTTAGCCTCGCATGATATGTCCGAAGT
>JARQZK010001208.1:0-13074 GCA_030704885.1 Cynegetis impunctata
GGATACAAAGCTTGTTTCTACTAGCAACCCCTGGAGAGGGTTGCAAACCCATCAGGAATTTGAATAGTGGGTAGTTTTGTAGCACAAATATATGCATAGATTCAAATTTGTATGAACCTGTAGTTTGTGTTCTTATGAAGTGAGTATTCACAAAGTTACAGGGTTTTTTTTTATGGAATTATGGTACCGATAAAACTGAATGAAACAGAGATGTTCTAAACTGATCGTATAATTTCTATTGAAAGAAAATATTTCTAACAAACAGTATCAGTAAAAATTTATCACAAATTCTCAAATTTCTCACTATTAGATTGCATGCAGCGATAAACACGTGATTATTTTTTGTTCTAAGACGAAGCAAAAACAAACAATAAGGTGATTAAGAAGTGTTAAATGCCTTTTTACTCTTCATTTTTATCAGAATCTGCACTGCCAGACCATACGCAAAGAGATTATTGCTTTCAGAATATTTCGTTTCAGTTTCTGTTAGTAGGGGAGCCCACGATGCTAAATGGGGATTTACTCGAGCATCGTAGAGACCTATTGGGTTGCAAAGCTTAGATGATAAGAAGAAAAAAATGTTATATGATATATACCTTTACATCGGTGGGGGAAGCGGCTATAGATTTTTAAATATGTAAAAAAAACTGTTGCATGGACACCCTCGAGCGCGTCAGATATTGATAGCATCAATGCCCTACGTATTTTTAATAATGTACGTATGTTAATCTGATCGTTTGCGTGATGCGGGTGGTTGTATGTAAGGGTTGAAAATGAAAAAAAAAATTTAATCGAGCGCGTCA
Organism: Cynegetis impunctata; assembly: GCA_030704885.1. Classification (NCBI taxonomy): domain Eukaryota; kingdom Metazoa; phylum Arthropoda; class Insecta; order Coleoptera; family Coccinellidae; genus Cynegetis; species Cynegetis impunctata. Next base: position 804 of record JARQZK010001208.1, read on the forward strand.
GATTTTCTAAGGGAGTGTTAAGTGCACCAAAAAAAGCTCTCATTCACTAATCTGACGATTTCGATGGGACGCAAACTCGCGGCCATTTTCATAATATGCAAAAAAAATTCGCCATTTTGAAATACTCAAGCGCGTCAGATTAAGATATATATGGTTCATCTTTATGTTCTAAACGTACTGTCTCATAATCTGACGATTATCTAGAGGGATTCGCCTGATCTGACAAAAAAAATTAGAAAAACGGTTCACCTTAAAGGCCATCCCTGCAACTTCCCGCTAATTCCATTCCTGGGCGCTTAAAATTTTGTACTTATGACATTTTTGAGCTCAAAATATAATTTATGTGATATTTTGAGCTCGTTGAGTTCAAAGAAATAATATTTCTATGCATTTGAGCTCTCCCAGCTCGAAAGTCTGATAGAAGTTTCATAGAACACTATTTTTGGAATTTTCAAACCGCAATAACTTTTGAATGGATCAAGCAATTTTCACGCGGTTGGCGGCATTCGACGCAGTTTTATCATCCTCATAAGCAATTTTGCTTTGATCGAACCAAACATTTCGGAGTAATCCCGAAAAAACACTTTTTCGGGTTTCTTTCGTTCACGATATCTCTCGAACGAATCAACCGATTTTGACCAGCTTGGTGGTGATCGACGTGGTTTTTCAAGCTCAAAGGCGGATTAGTTTTTGAATTTGATCGATAAAGCCGTTTAAAAGTTATTTCAAAAAAACCACTTTAAAAAAAAATTTTCTTATTTTTTTTGAGATTTTTCAAAATTTCTCAAAATCTATCGGTCCGTGAGTGAGAGAGTAATAGATAGAGAAAGAGTGAGAGAGGAATAGAAACGCGGAGAAGGAAATGTAGGCATCACGCAGCTGCACGCATTTAACTTTATCGACGAATTTTTGTTATTTCGGCTTGCGGAAATCGTCAGATTATATATTTTTCATTATTCTTGAATTATTTCCTTCGAAATAAAAAAAAATTAGATACGCTCGAGAATGTCGAGATGACGTTTTTTACAACTTTGTTGCCCTCCCCTTTCTTTACGTTACTCTCAAATTGTCAGATTAGTGGAATATACACTTTTTAGGATGTAATTAACTCACCCTACCTTAATCTGACGCGCTCGAGAATTTCTGATGGTCAATTTTTTTTTACTAATCTGATCCTGTATCCTTCACGGGCGGCCTTATATATGGGCCTCATGTTTTGTGGAGGTACTTAACCGGGTACAAGGTATCCCCCTGTATATTAATCTGCCGCGCTTTAGTAAATCCCGAAATCCCCGCTTGGGCTCCCCTACTATGTATTGCAGAATTATTAGAGGTGCGTTTTATCAGTTCTTACTGAAAATTACAGTATGTTTCACACGTTGGAGGTGAGAAAGGAAATGTTGAAAATTTATTTCCAGAACAATGACTGTGCTAGGGCTACTGCGAGAATTTTTAATGAACGACATCCTGATGAAAATGTTTATCATTCATTTATCATTCAGTTGGTACATAAATTTTAGGTAACAGGGCCAGTTGCCAGGTGAAAATGATCAAGTCGCTGTAATTGGTCAACTGATGGCTGAACGGAAACAAAGTGGAAGTGTTAGAAAGTTGTCACAGAAAACTGGATATTCAAGGGCAAGTGTCCACAGAATATTGAAGCTGGCTAAGTTCCATGCTTATAAAATGACACTTGTTCATGAACTGAACGAAGATGATGGAGATCGGAGAATGGATTTTGCCAAATAATTTCGCAAGAAATTATTGCAAATCCTGTGTTTTTGTACAACGTGTGCTTTTCGGATGAATGCACCTTTTTCCTTAACGGAAATGTCAACAAACATAATTGTAGTTTTTGGTCCTATGAAAATCCTCACCTCTTTAGGGAGCAACATTCTCAACACCCATAAAAGCTCAACCCCTGGATGGGTATTTTGGGAGATCACTTGATTGGTCCTGTGTTCATTCCTGGAAATCTCACTGGCGATGTGTATCTGGATTTGCTCGAAAACGTGATTGATCACCGAAGCTTTGGAGGCAGATGAAAACCTTTTAGAAGAGAAGTTACAATTTCAGCAGTACGGAGCACCGCCACTCTTTTGCAGATCAGGTGAGACAGTACCTGAATGGTACGTTTCCTGGACGTTGGATAGGCCTGAGGGGCCCAGTGGAGTGGTCTGCGCGATCGCCGGTTCTAACACCGCTAGATTTTTTTCTCTGGGGCCATTTGAAATCACAAGTTTGTAGAACCAGAGTTGCAGATGTAGACCACCTTAGAACACGAATTATGGCAGAATGTCGTAACATTACTCCTGAAATGCTACAGCATGCACGAAATAATTTTGAAGAACGATTGTATCGCTGCATGCAATCTAATGGCCAGCACTTTGAGCATTTGCGGTAAATTTTCACTAATACTGTTTGTTAGTAATATTTTTCTTCAAATAGAAACTAAATTACGATCAATTAGAACATCTCTGTTTCTTTTAGTTTTATCGATACCATAATTACATGAAAAACACCCTGTAACTTTGTAAATTGAATATTCTTTATTGAACACAATTTGCAGGTTCATACAAATTTGAATCCATGCATTTATTTGTGCTACAAAACTACCCACTTTCCCTATTCAAATAGGGAATACACTGAACTGTATTCAGTGTATTCATTCCGACCAAGAAGAGCTACCTGGAGATGGCAAATGTGATTTTGCCGAAACGTCGAGCAGACTTCAACGAAGACGAAGCCCATACGCGGATACAAACCCGGGAAACCAGACAACCATATATATATATATATATATATATATATATATATATATATATATATATATATATATATATATATATTATATATATATATATATATATATATATATATATATATATTATATATATATATATATATATATATATATATATATATATATATATATAGATATGTATATTTATATATATATATATATATATTTAAATATACACATAAATATAAATTTTATGAGAAAAATGTTTTTTTTAACGTTAATTATATAATAATATCTATATTACGCGGCATGTTTTTCTAATAATATTGTTATGGGTTTAAACCAAGTAACGGCCACAATTCATAATATATATATATATATATATATATATATATAATGTATAGACATATATATATATATATATATATATATATATATATATATATATTTTATATATATATATATATATATATATATATATATATATATATATATATATATATATATATATATATATATATATATAAATATATATAAAATATATATATATATATATATATATATATATATATATATATATATATACGTTTACGGAAAACGGGACATGGAATGAATCTGAAATTTTGGATCCTGCCATAGAAAAGCACGATCTATCTTTCCAAAAAAAAATTTCGTTGTGGCGGTGTTGCCGCTTCTACACACAAATTATAATAACTTTTTTTTCAAACGAGAAACCCTGTGTATTATTTCATTTTTAGAATTAAAATATCTCCAGGATCATTTTTCCTTCATAGTTCCCTATACCTATCTACCTCGGTTTTCGAGATAATAATTATTATAGTTTTTTTTTCCTGAAATTATGTAAAACTTAAATTTTAATTTAGCTGCCATTTGAACCTAAAGCAGGCTGAAATTTTGCACACTGTTTGCAAAAGCCTTGTTTTTAATAGTTACCTGAATAAATTAATTTCATGTTATACAGAGCGATTTGAACTGGATGATTTTAACGTGACACACAAAAAAGGTCGGAACGTCATTTTTTCAAATGGGATACCCAATATATTATTGAAAATTCTAAAAGGCAATTGAATAACTTTCAAGTTTATGTGACATAGTGGTATATCTAACTCGTAAAGTTATCGAAATAATCGCAGATGCATTTCAAAATCCATTTGATATTTATTTAAACAAGTTGAATTGGAGCGAAATAATTACTTTAATGAAGTTTTGATCAATCTGTTTATTCTCCATGGACAATGTGACAGGATTGTGGCAAGAGCATGCAGGAAATTCAATGAAACGTATCCTCATTTGCAACCAATGAATAAAAGGAAATTTTTGCGACTACAATATAATTATTCATTTTTTAACAATTTTTCAATTTGTCAACTTTTAGAAAATATTCTAAAAATGTTTAAAAAACACATTATCTACATATTATTAAATTCTTACCATTTTAGAATAAATTTTCAGAATATCCCCCAGTGAGTTCTAGGCACTTCAAAATTCGACGATGTACACCATCAGTTGTCGTTGTATGTATTTTATAGGATCTAGTTGGTCGATGCAATTGGTCACACGTTGACGTAGCTCCTCTTTAGTGTTCACCGGTGTTTGGTACACTTTCTGTTTCAAATTACCCCAAAGGTAAAAATCGAGAGGTGTTAGTTCGGGAGACCTTGCAGGCCAATCCCATGGACCCAAACGACCAAACCAATGGTCATTAAATATTTGAAACGGCTCACGTGTCGCTTCCCCTGCGCAATGTGCGGGTGTTCTATCCAACTAGAACCAAGAGGTACGGAAATCTTTTAATGTTAAATTTTCAAAACATTCCGACACTACTGTTCTTAGAATGCGGAGGAATTGATTCTTGTTCAGTGGAAATGAAAAATCTTATTTGATTGTCTTTTGAGAGGCAAAAAACATTAAAACTGAACTTTTCTTGAAAGCCTCTGTGCTTGACGATGCGTAGATTTTGATCGGCCCAAAAATGTTGGTTTCTCTTATTGAAAATGCATTCTCTCGAAAACTTGGCTTCGTCTGTCCATATCATTTTTCTCAAGAATCCTCTTGAATAATATCAGGAGTTTCTCACAATACTGAACTCGACGTAGGTAATCCTATGGTTTGTGGTGTTGAACTGTTATGAATTTAAAAGTATGCATATTGTGCTCGACTAAAATCTCTTGCACCGCATAATAAGTTACGCTTAAATCATTTGCTGCACTTTGGATGGAAGCTTGTGGATATGCGTGGAAATGGGCTAAAACGTTCACAATATTCTCTTCATCCGACGTTACAGGCCTTGGCAAACTGCGAGTTGCCCTAAGTTTTGAACCATAATTGATAAAATTATCTTGTTGTCACATAAACTTCCTTTCATTCATTGGTTGCAAATAAGGATACGTCTCATTGAATTTCTTGCATGTTCTTGCCTCAATCCTGTCACATTGTCCATGGAGAATAAACAGATTCATCAAAACTTCATTGGAGTAATTATTTCGCTCCATCTCAAGTTGTTAGAGAAATGTCAAATGGAAATTTAAAACTTTGGCGTCTGTTGAACATTAGAAACAATTAGGCAATTGTCAGTTGTCTAAATACCGGTGAACATAGTTACGTCAACGTGTGACCAATTGCATCGGCCAACTAGATGCTAATGAAATACCAGTGATATGTTAAGAATGGATTATGACACGTGTATCATCTATTCTGATTTATGTAAAGGGTGATCACTTTTTTCTGCTTATTGCTAAGGCCAATGTGGCGGAAAAGCAGACCTGGGTTCAATCACAAGTTTTGTTGTAAGTAATCATATATATATATTGAGTAAGATTCAAGAACGTTTATGTATTTTGCGAAATACATAAAGCGACAAATGATGGTGTACATCAACGGATTTTGAAATGCATTTGCGATTAATTCGAAAACTTGACGATTTAGGCATACCACTATGTCACATCAACTTGAAGGTAATTAAATTTACTTTTAGAATTTTCAATAGCATATAGGGTGTCTCATTTGAAAAAATGACGTTTCGATCTTTTTTGTATGTCACGTTTAAATCATCCAGTTCAAATCGCCCTGTATAACATGAAATGAATTCATTCAGGTAACTATTAGAAACAAGGCTTTTGCAAACGGTGGGCAACATTTCAGCCTCCTATAGGTTCAAATGGCAACTAAATTGAAATTTTAGTTTTACATAATTTCAGGAAAAAAAACAATAATTATCATCTCGAAAACCGAGGTAGATAGGTATAGGGAATTATTGAGGAAAAATGATCCTGGAGATATTGTGATTCTAAAAATGAAATAACATACAGGCTGTCCCATTTGAAAAAAAAGTTGTTACAATTTGTGAGTAGAAGCGTATAACACCGCCAAAACAAAAAAAATATTTTAGAAAGATAGATCATGCGTTTCTATGGCAAGATCCAAATTTTCAGATTTATTATATGTCCCGTTTTCCGTAAACGTCTAACCTACCATCGATTATCAATGACCCTTTATATAATGTATATATATATATATATATATATATATATATATATATATATATATATATATATATATATATATATATATATATATATATATATATATATATATATATATATATATATATATATATATATATATATATATATATATATATATATATATATATATATATATATATATATATATACACTAGTATAATGGATCGACCGCTACATTATTTATAAAACCGTTCGAAACTGGCGTTACCTGTAGTTCCGTATAGAGAAAAGAAAATATAACCATATCCTGAAGTTTCCGGAACTATAGTAAGAAGGGTAGTTTTATTAAATAAAAAAATAACATCATTTAATTTTGGATTTTTTTCGAAAACGGACTGTGGCATACTGGTAGACAAATATTTTTCTAATGATGTTAAAAGTGTGGATATTTTGAATCTACCTCCATTCAGTTAATTATATATAAGAAGGAACTCTCTGAAGACTTGCGTAACGTCAACTATGTTGGTCAACTCAATATGTCACGTATTGAAAAATCAATAAACATAATCAATATTGGTTCAATCTTGCCAAAAAACAAGATATCATGGCTTTTGAAAATTTAAAAACTGTGTTTTAATCAAAAAGATTGATACTGTTCGGGACCTTCCTGAAAATCAAAATTAATTCCAACTATCATAATGTGAAATCAGCGATGTAACAATAGGGTGGCAAGGTGGGCAAAATGATACGGTCTCTCAGAAAAGAGTCCCTGTTCCGAACGGCTATGAGCACAGGAGATTTCTTACATTTATTATTACAACATTTAGCATACACTAGTTAAACAAAAAAATGTATCCAAATTTCAATTCAATTGTTGGAAAAGGACCCAGACAGTTTAAGAACGTATCCAATAGGTTATATAATTCTCGCCAGTTTTCAACGCAACGTTGCTGCTGGAATGAAATGAAGTCTTCTTGTTAGTTAATATGTTCGCCGCAAGATATCTGTTGTGGTGTGCGCTTTCGGGGAATCCCCGCTTCATGATGCCTCTAATGCACTCCAATCTGAAGCCTCGATATTTAAAATGCCTAGAAGAGCTTTGAAGTCTGCCTTAAAGGCCTTTGAAAAGTATTCAAATTAATTTGGAGGTTCAAAATAGCAAGCAAATAGTATAGCAGAAAAATGTCTTCAGATCCTGAATTTACTAAAACTCGTCACGCGAAGATGGAACGTCATTTTGATGAAATTTTGGGAGGATTAGCGACTCTTAGATTCTGAAAACTTGTTTATAGCAAACGTATTCTATGGAGCATAAGACATCACATCATCATTGACCAATTGAGATCGCGTTTCTTTGAAATGAATGAGATTGTTTCCAATTTCAGTGAGTTGCAACTGACTACTTTGCAAAATTCAATTAATACCGATTTATTGCAAAAAGCTTTAGTAATTGTCAATTAATATGAAAAAAAACTTTGCTATCTCGTTTGCCAAATAAATTCTCAATTTTTATCCACTTTCAGACTAGGAGTAGAAACTACATTTTATATAGCAGAAGTTGCTTATTTAGTAATCGTAAAGAATTATTTTATTTCTTGTTTGGTTGTTGCCGTATCAGTTTGAAAAATCAATTTATTCAATTAAGATTTTTTTTCAAATTCAAACCAGCTTTTCATCGATTTAGATTACCAACATCCCGGGGTGTCAAATCCCCAACCAATTCGTACCAAAACCAATCCCATCCTAGAAATCATACGAAAATACCTACTTGCAAACTTTCATTTCTATTGCTACAAAATTGTGCGCTTTATCGAGCAAACAAGGTTTATTTTCTCCACCGGGGGTCAACAGCAAACCAGTAGAGAGATATATTAAATTGAGTTTTTGGTCCCAGGCCAATCACACCCATTTAAATAAGCAGGTTTTCAAAGTGAAAACCTGCTAAAATTAACTTCACAGAATAAATATCTATATATAACAGAGAATCATAGTTAGTTTGCTATTAGCATCTGAAGAAGCTGAAGTTCCACCGGAAAGTGCGTCATGCGTTATTTCTTATAATAAATGTGTAAATTGTTATTTTTAACCATTGTTTTAATATGAATAAATATCTGTTATTGAAATATAAACCAGCAAGTGATAAAGTGATCATCTCAAACAATAATGTTCTCGAACGTATTTTCGTTTCCGAAATAATTGATAGATAATTTGTGTACCGCTGATATGTAATGGGATCAGTATAATGAATTATCGATACTAAATTAAGGTACAAAGTAATATTTTCCTTTAATAGAGCACTTTGTTCCTACAAAACACAGCAGTAAAAGGAAGGGAAATAATTAATTGAATTAATTACTTGAGCCAATTCCTCGCTTTTCATTGGGAAAAGTAATCAATATACCTGCATCATTTCGTATTGTTCAACAAGGAATTCATTATTATACGATCTTGATAAACGTATACCAGCATAGTTAAAATAATCGTGAAGGGAAATAACTCCTTTGTACTAGTGCTTTGTCTTTCACGCAAAATGTAAGATGGAAATATGATTTTGAATAACATGAACATTTCGTGGGGAGTATTCGTTGAAATTTCGGGAAACTTAGTGAATTTTCAATACAAAACGAATAGAATGTGTCAAGAAGTTAATTTAATGCGAATAATGTAACAGTAGGTATATTATTATAATAAACAGCAAAACTGAAAAAGTCATTTCGTTAATATTTTCAAATTGAACTTATTTATTGAATAAAAAAAATGTTTTTAAATTTTGTCATTTATTAACATTTAGTTCATCTTTCATTTTATATTATTTATGATTGCATTCTATAATAGACAAATTACTTATTTTGCACATTAGAATGAGAGTTATTTGACCCTTTTCCATATTAATTAATAAAACAAACTTGGTACAAATTACGTTAAGCAATGAATTCAGTAAGATATTTACTACACGCTTGTATGAGTGAAAATGGTTCTGAAAAATTGATGAAGAGTAACCTTTCAAATATTTCCTATTTGAAATATTTATAGGTACCAATTATAGATAAACCTTTTCATACTTGTTTCAATCTAAGTATAGATAAAAGACATTCCGTGCATTCTATCTTCCTAGTCTCTTAATAGTCCCACAGAAAAATAAAGTATGTTTAGAACTTCTTTAATAAGAGTAACCCTAGATTTAAATTCAAAGCCGAGTCAGAAGAATTTTACTATTAAACCTATTCCTTGTCCGGAATCATAGTAACAAATTTTCCATCATATATCAGAGACAATATTATTCCTCCATATGCTCAGTTAAAAACTAACTAATATAAAATTGATGATTTACTCTATACTCTATAAAAAAACAAATATAAAATTCCATAAATTATGTTAACATAACTCAAATTCTTTTTAATAAGAACTTTCAAAGCACATATGAGGACAACCCTAATAAACCAATACTGTTCGTACATTTGTAAAATTGTAACACACAGTATCCAAAAATCTTATTGAGAGAAACAACGAAGATAAAATTCCATATTTCATCTTTCAAATTGTTTTTTCTATTTTCCGCTTGTCGATGTGATATCTTCATATTTTCTTTCTTAGAAACCCAGATACACGAAAAATATGAAATTGCTACATTTAAATGGCGTCGATTGAGGAAAAGAGTTGAAACCACTAACAAGCAACTCTTGAACATCAACTCAACCCATGCACATACAAAATTTCCCATATAACTCCATCTACTAAAAATGTCGGGGTGAGCAGAAATGTTTAAAAAAATATTAAATCTATACATTAAAGGGGCATATGAAAAAACGAATTGAAAAAAAAAGACTTACTTATTATGTACCGGGTGTCCGATTAAGAGAGTTACCCCGCTGTATCTCAGAAACTATTCGTCGTAGAGACTTACGGTAAGAAATGTTATGACCAAAGTGGCCAACAGAAAATCCTGGAAATTATTTTCAGGTTTCCAAGATGGCCGCCAGGGGATGTAACCGCCATCTTAAACTTTTGAAGTGATTTTTTTCTGAAATACACCTATTAAATATACCAAAAAAATATTTTTTTATTTCAAGCTGAGCTTCATTCGATTAATTTTTATTTGACCTTTTTTGACGTATCTATTGAAATGAAGTAGTGGGGGGTGATTCAATGTTTTTTTGAATAAACAGCTGTAACTAATGAACGACTGAACGGATTTCAACAAAGTTGATCTCGTTGGTAAAAGCATTCATTCCTTTATCGAAACCACCTTCTCTGTGGTCTGGAAAATTTTCAGGGTTGCCGGTATAGAGCGTTTTTTGATATAATAACAGAAAATTGCTAATTTCTCTAGAAAATTAAATGCAATAACATGACTTTCTTCCATAAAAATCTAGTGTAATGATGCCAAAATAAGTACCGAGGAGATAGTATACTTAAATGTACCAAGTTGGGCGATGATCGATTAAACGGTTTTAGAGTTTAGCGATAGTTATATATATATATATATATATATATATATATATATATATATATATATATATATATATATATATATATATACAAATATTCATGCCCATATTATAAGATATGTGCATCATTTATATTATAAATGAAGATACATACATTTATGTTCCATTTTGGTTCTCAGTGTAAAGCGTTTTCAATATTTTTCCTTTTCTTCTAATATAGTAATGGAAGATAAATTTTTTATGAAATATTGTGTGAACTACTATTAGGTTCAAGATTTTTAGAGATATTTTGGTAATTGAAACCATTGCGTTAATTTTTTTTCCTCATTTTATCTTGGATGAATTATCACTATAAATTATTCCTCCAAAATCTTTCAAATTCCTGATGTATTTTTTTAAGGTGGAAATAGGCGTTTTTATCCGAACGTTAATACAATTTTGCTTGTCGTGATATCCGGTACGTATTCTATATAATTGATATGTATAGAAGTACAGAAAAAAGTTAAAATGTCAGTTTTATGATAACTTTATTTATAATTTAATGGCTGCCTGCATTAAAAGGTCTAAGTCAAGCCTAAAACGGTTTTTCTCCACGATCATCACAGAATTCGATAATTCTGATGTCAAATTTGATTACAGAATGCTGGAATTCTCTCTCTTGAGATTGAAGAAATATTCTGCAACACCTCTGCCCCCATGCAATTTAAATGTATTCGCTTTCTCTCCCTTGTTATAGAATAATATTCTCACACTGGCTAGCAATAATGACATTAGCCTTGACGCAGTTGATTGTCATCGTAGTGGCAAATTTGAGTAAGTGTCAAAATTATTGCTGTCACGTTTTCATTCGAAAATATAATAAGTTGCATGAATTTATTCAGTGATTTAGAATCAGAGTGTGAAAATGCACCACCTGAAATTACAAAGAGTGCTAATAATAAACTGAAGAGTTTACTACCAAAAAAATCAAAGAATGAATACGAAAAATATGACAAACTGTTCATGGATTGAAAACAAACAAAGAAAACGGATTCCTCTTCCGAAAATATTTTTGATCGTGGAGAAAGTATAGTCTGCTACTCGGTTAGAATGAAAATTCGTGATGCTCGTGCAATAGTTATTTTCCTAACAAGTGCGGAAAGAGATATTTTCCTGCACGAAACTGCCGTTACCCGAACGACGCGAATCGGAGTTCGGGTAAGCAGTTGAGTGCGGGAAAGACTCTTTCTCCACGATCATCACAGAATTCGCCAATTGTGATATCAAATATGATTACAGAATGCTGGAATTCTCTCTCTTGAGATTGCAGAAATATTCTGAAACACCTCTGCCCCCATGCAATTTAAATGTATTTGCATTCTCTCCCTAGTAAAAGAATAATATTCTTACACTGGCTAGCAATAATAACATTAGCCTTGACGCAGTTGATTGTCATCGTAGTGGCAAATGTGAGTAAGTGTCAAAATTATTGCTGTCAGGTTTTCATTCTAAAATATAATAAGTAGCATGAATTTATATTTAAAAGTTTTGATCGTGGAGAAGGTATAGTCTGCTACTCGGTTAGAATGAAAATTCGTGATGCTCGTGGTTCCTCA
>JARQZK010001209.1:0-5000 GCA_030704885.1 Cynegetis impunctata
AAACTAGCTTGAATAAGTCCCCTCTAATGAGAGGAACACTTTGATGAAACTTTCTTATTTCTAGGCGAGTGTATAAGACTGGAATAGTATATTACATAATAAGTGTGGTAACTAGGTTTTTAGCACACGCTAAGTGAAGTTTGAAAAACCAGCCGCAGGCGAGTCTTTTCATTCACTTAAGGGTACTAAGAACCTTTACCACGCGAGTTATGTATACTATTTTATCTACAACCGTTCGTTTTGATTAAATACAAATTAATTATAGTCTAAAATTTCCCAACTTGGTCACCAGCAATGTTTTAACTTTTTTATTGTTATGAAAATTAGGATGTCATAGCGACAAAATAAAGCAACGCCACTTTGAAGTTGTCAGTCAAAATGCCAGTCGAAAATATGGAGATTTCGCGGCTAGTTGAAGCTTGCTACTGCGAACTTGCTACCACAGAAATCCGGAATTCTCTACGAAAAGGCCTATGATGTTAATCGAATGGTGCTCCCATACAAAAGTGGATAACATTAATGAAGATATATTAATTGCCTATTTTGAAGATAAGTTCAAGGAAAAGAAGTAGCTTTGGTGCTATTATTCAATGCTGAAGTCCACCTTGTCCATAAAAAAGAACATGCAGATAGACAAATTTCCAAGATTAATAGCTTATTTGAAAAGAAAACCCATAGGCAATAATAATAATAATAATGATTTTTTTCTTCGATCGTAGTAGAAGTATTTTGACCTGTTTTCTATGCGCAAAGCTCAACATTCCAGAATAGTGTGCAGTTGCTAAGCTATTAGAAAATAACAGTGCGGTAATATTCTTACCGCATTGCTGTAGCGTGCGGTAATGTTACAAATGGATTATTTCAATAAAATGAAACAAATTATGGTTTTAATTTTCATAATTGTTGTTCATATTTACATTTATTGCCAATTCAGCAACATACGTCATCAGTAAATTCTCAGAAAACGATACACTGTTGTTTTTTCTGCAAAAATCCATGAAGCGTTGGTACGCAAGTTTATACTTCTCTCTGGATTTCGCCGGAAGTAAATTAAGTGAAGCCGTTCGCAGCTTCTACTAGTTCAGGCAGCGTGCAAGGTAACAAATAATCACTATCAGTGTTCATGTTCTCTAATTCTTTTTTAATTCTTTATAAAATACAACGAATCAAACAAAACCGACTTTGAATTTATTTTACTTTTGTCATAACAAAGTAATTTCCATGGTTACTACCTCTATATTTCAATATGAACATAAAGAAACCTATTTGAACTTACTTGATTAGATCTTGAATGAAATATTTTTTAAATGTAAATGAACGATCGGAGAAAAAAATAGAATGTATAATTCGTGGGAAATAGTGTACCTATTGTATAATTAGTGGGGAAAAAGGCATAATATTCCCAAACGACTGTGATAAAACAGGAGTTTGGTAATAAGCTTTTCCCATGAATTATACATACAATTTTTTCTCCGATCGTAGATTTACATTTAAAAAATTAATTAATTAAAAAATATTTCATTCAAGATGTAATCAAGTAAGTTTAAATAGGTTTCTCTATGCTCATATTGAAATGTAGAAGTAGTAACCATGGAAATTACTCTGTTATGACGAAAGTCAAATAATTTTAAAGCTGGTTTTGTTTGATTCGTTGTATTTTATAAGGAATTAAAAAAGAATTAGTAAACATGAACACTGATAGTGATTATTTGTTGTCTTGCACGGCTCCTGAAATAGTAGAAGCCGCGAACGGGGCTTCACTTAATTTACTTCCGGCGAAATCCAGAGAGAAGTATGAACTTGCGTACCAACGCTTCATGAATTTTTGTAGAAAAATCAACAGTGTATCCTTTTCTGAGAATGTACTGATGGCGTATGTTGCTGAATTGGCTAAAACAATGAAATCTTCGACGTTGTGGGCACATTATTACATGCTTCGATCAACTTTGTCTGTTAAAAATAATATTAATATTGCCCAGTACCAAAAACTGAGAGCAGTTTAAAAACGACAAGCTACAGGATACAAGAAATGTAAATATTAACAACAATCATAAAAATTAAAACTATACTTTGTTTCATTTTAATGTAATAATCCATTTGTTACATTACCGCACGCTACAGCAGTGCGGTACGAATATTACCGCACTGTTATTTTCTAATTGCTTAACAACTGACCACTATTCTGGAATGTTGAGCTTTTCGCATAGAAAACAGGTCAAAATAGTGTCACTTTTCCCACGATCGGAGAAAAAGCATATTCCCAAACTCCTGTGTTACCAGACTCGTCGCTACGCTCCTCGTCTGGTAATTATCACAGTCGTTTGGGAATATTATGCTTCTCCCACGAATTATACAATATACTATTACCGCACTAGTGCGTTAAACTGATTTTTACCACACAAGTGCGTTAAAGTAATAGTTACAGCACTAATATGGGTGTGTAAAAACATAATTCACGCACGGTTGTAGATAAAGTATATTTAAGTTCTTCGGATACGGCAGGTATTTTCAATAAAACCTATTTATTGCTCATAAACAGTGAATTGTTGGTTTCCAGTATCTTTGAGGGACATTATGTGGCGATATGGGTGGTTTTCCACATAGTTAGTTCGGCTGCAATTTGGATAAGGAAACAAATAGAAATTTAACAAATTGATTGATCCGATACTTGATGAAAATCCATTATAATATTGTAAATAAAACTTCACAGGTTTCGGTTTTCACTATATTTTGTTAACATGCCAATTGTTTCGCCAAAAGCAGTGGCTTCCTCAGATGTATATTACATTCATTATGTGATATACATCTGAAAAAGCCACTGTGTTTGGCAAATCAATTGGTAAGTTAATAAAATATAATGAAAATCGAAAACTGTGAAGTTCCATTTACAAAATTAGATAATGTTAATTCACTCCAAGTCAAATTAGCTTTCGCCGAATACATATAACCAGCTCCGTTGGAATATTGTTTGATAGTTTTTAGATTATTGAACTATGGTTAACTTGGTCAACTTGTATATTTTTCATAAATTAATTGTAGAGTATAATTAATTGAATATTATTTTTTCTACGAGCGGGCAGAAAATTGAATTTTCCGCGCCGTGCGGAAATGGAATAGCAGGGGGTTTTTCCGCACTGTTTGGCAATGTAACTCTTTACGAATTGAAATGCGTGCGAGTTCTGTTGACTTTCCTCACGCTCGTAGAAATTATTGTTACTTATTGTACTTAACACTTGCGGAAAATGTTTTTCCTCACTCGGCTGCTTCTCCGAACTCCGCTACGCGTCGTTATGTGAACGGCAGACTCGTGCGGAAAAATCATTTTCCGCACTTGTTAGGTAAATAGCTATTTCCATTCGTTACCTGAGACGTTGAATTTTCTAGCTCCAACAATAAATATTATCGTGAGTTTGAAGTTAAAAATATTCCCAGTTAATCGTTCGTCGAAATATATTATTTGATAATATTCACAATTCAGCATTTTATGAAATTTTCAAATTCATATTTCACAAACATATATTTTTCCAATTAAAAAATTCACCGTTCATTCAGTTATGTGTCACAAATAAAAGTTTCATTAGTATTTTCAACTTCATCGATTTAAATCTAGAGTTCTTTTTCTAATATGTCTTATTGAACACTTATACTGATTTATAATATGCCTTTATCTATAAACGTGCGTAAATTATGTTTTTACACACCCACATTAGTGCGGTAACTATTACTTTAACGCACTAGTGCGGTAAAAATCAGGTTAACGCACTAGTGCGGTAAAAAATTATTAAACAAATTTTTGTTGAATTTTTATTGAAATGATAATTATTGGCAATTTTAAATTAACATGGTTTTTCTTTTCAAATAAGCTATTAATCTTGGAAATTTGTCTATCTGCATGTTCTTTTTTATGGACAAGGTGGACTTCAGCATTGAATAATACCACCAAAGCGACTTCGTTTCCTTGAACTTAACTTCAAAATAGGCAATTAATACATCTTCATTAATGTTATCCACTTTTTTATGGGAGCACCATTCGATTAACATAATTATCATAGGCCTTTTCGTAGTGAATTCCGGATTTCTGTGGTAGCAAGTTCGCCGTAGAAGCTTCAACTAGCCGTGAAATCTCCATATTTTCGACTGACATTTTGACTGACAACCTCAAAGTGGCATGACATCCTAATTTTCATAACAATAAAAAAAGTTAAAACATTGCTGGTGACCAAGTTGGGAAATTTTAGACTATAATCAATTTGTATTTAATCAAAACGAACGGTTGAAGATACAATAGTATACATAACTCGCGTGGTAAATGTTTTTAGCACACTTAAGTGAATGAAAAGACTCGCCTGCGGCTCGTTTTTAAAACTTCACTTAGCGTGTGCTGAAAACCTAGTTACCACACTTATTATGTAATATACTATTATAATTCTGATATAAATTACTTTTTCACTCAACTTAAAACAGAGATAATAAGTTGAAATTACAATTCATTGTTAGCTATTTGAGAGATAATTATTCCTCTCGCTCTGTTTTGATTTTGAATTTCTGCAAATACAAATGAAAATTTCATATATCTTTCTTTATTGAAGTGTATTTCGGTATCTCAGATTAATTGCACTATGGAACAGTTTCCGTATTATTCATAACAAAATAGTTATTTATGTACCAAGTGCGTTATATAGATCTAGGATCTAGTAACACGAGGTGCATACAAGATTTCATTTTTTACGAAAAAATTATTTTATTATAATGAAAAATCGATTTAAAAATCGGTTCATTGCTTCTATACTTTCCATTTTCCTTCTCATAGTAGACATGTTATTTGTTGATGTTTTGACGTTTGTGAATATTTTTGTCATCATATTAAGTGAATATCATTGCTGCTTTCTTTGTGTAGTCTTACAGAAATAATGGAAATGAAAATGAATTTACCCAAGAATATCATAGAAAATCTTGCCAAAACTGCGAATAATTCATTGCCAGATATGTATACGACAAGG
>JARQZK010001209.1:10000-13031 GCA_030704885.1 Cynegetis impunctata
GAGTTCAAGGTTTAAAGTTGGAACCACAAAGATGAGGGTAGGTTGGACTTATTGACGGAGATCTGCGGCTTATAATTTTTTTTTAATTTATAGCAACCTTCGATTAAGTTAGATTCGTACTTACAATATTTCGTGCCAATTTGATTTTTGTTGTTAATTATTTGTCGTTGCTATATGCAAGGCCGTACCCAGGGGGAGGGGTTGAATATAATGCTGTCACAAACTTTTTAAAAGCATCTCCAAAGAGGACAGCTGTATTGCAATCATCCATAAAATCGAACTTTCCTAATACTAATTGGCAAACTTCAACAGCCATGTGCGAAACCAGATGGGTTTAGAATCACAACAGTTTGCTTAAATTTAAAGAGATCTTTAATTCTATTGTTGAAACTCTTAGAAAGTCTAAGCGAAAGTCCAGATATTGAGACATCTTCTAAAGCATCGTCGCTTTTGAAGTCATTGCTTGATAGTGAATTTGACAGTGTATCTTTGTTTAGTTGGTTACCATATTCCCAGCCACAATATCTGTCTGAAAAGTGCTTCAGTCTTCCCTATTGTGACCTAAATTTTGCAGCTGACCATATTAAAAAATATTGTTGCTCACTTTGAAAACATCCGGAGAACTATCGGTATTGAGTTTGCCAAGATTTTCAAAACAGCAGAAACTTTAATGAGTGATGTTTTTGAAGAAATTTATTTACCAAAACTCGCTTCTCGCCAACGCCATAGAAGTAACTAACTCTACTAAAGACCCTCGAACCTATTTTAGAATATCGGTGGCAATTCCGATCCTAAATAATCTTATGGCTCAGCTTAAATGCCGATTCAGCGAGCACAGCGAGGACGTTCTGGGAATACTTCAGTGCTTTATACTAACCTCAACAACACTGATGTTGAATCTTTGAAACTATATGAAAATATGGTTGATTTGGAGATAGTATATGGTGAGTACTTGTTGTGGATATTGTTTTGGGAAAAAAGAATGGACCAGGATAAGCCTTTTTGTGTCATTAAGTCCCCTTTGCGAATGTAATAGGTAAATTTTCCCTAACATATACTAGTTACTGTAAGTATTGGCTTAGTTGCCAGTGACTCCTGCAACTGCTTAGCGGTCATTCTCCACTCTTAGACGATTGAAGACGTACCTGAAAAAAGCGTGTGGACAAGATAGACTAAGTGAACTGGCTCTCATGTCTGTTCACAGAAGTCATCAAATCTCAACAGACAAAGTGATCGATGAATTCGCTAGAAAGAAGAAGAGGAGAACGGATTTTGTAATGTGAATTTTGTAGTTCAGATTTTGTGATATTATTTTATTTTTTTCTAAAGATACAATACGTCACGTAATATTACGTTTGTATTAAACTATTCCAGTTTATTTGAATCGTCTATATATTTATCCTCACAGTCAACAAAAATATTATTTGTTAATGCAAGAACATTCAGATGTCTCATAAATTCTCTTATTTTTCAGTCAAAATTCTCGAGTAAAACCATAGTTTTTTTGGCATCTAAACTCCTAGAAATAGTAAGAAAAAAAAGGCCAAAAATGCGTAATTTGACACTTAATGAAACTTAAATTTTGAAAATTTTCCGAAACCCGTGGTTCTTTAAGCCCCCCCCCTCCCCGAAACTTTTTCCTGGGTACGGCCTTGGCTATATGCAAAGCTAAACTGATAGGGATTCACTTTTCATGATACTGACCATCCGTTGAAAGCTAGAAAAAAATTTGAATACATGACATATTTCTATCTATGTAAAAATGAGAAATAAGATTTTTGTATCAAAAATAGCACTGAAATTATCTTATATTTTTATGTGGTAATTGAGGCTCTTCCATATTTGCAGAATCAACAAAAGAACTATTACTTTAGAACTGAAAATTCTGACTGCACTTACTGTAGCGTTCTTGTTAATTATATATTGACGTTGAGAGTATACTACAATTTCGACTGATGAAAATTCTGATGGAATACTATGAGTGATTTTTATTTGATTATTTTATAACCACCTTTTGCATGATTATTTTCTGAATATTACAATTTTTAGGAAGAAAGTTTGCGTGAAGAATTTTTCGTTCCTATATTTGACAATCTAATCAAATTCGAAGATTTCAAGCTGTTCAATCAATACATACAGTTTCCATGTTATAGTTGTAGTACACTAGAATTCTTTGTTTTATTTTGATAACACCTCAAAAAATCATTTTATCGAAAAATATTTTTTGTAACTGAATTTTTGGTTTCATTGATTTATGTGCCTCATATTAACAAGAATACAAATTTCGCAGTCACTGAGTGAACTAATTTTCATATAAAATACTGAATCGAAATACCTACAGGGCGAATTTTCCACTGAGGCAAAATTTAACTCAGCCCTTGATTTGTTCGGCAACGGCGTAATCGGAGGCGGAAAAGCGCGATTTCGTGGCGCGGCCCCACGCTGAAAATGTACCTGCACCGTCCGTGGGGAGGTCCATGGGGAAACAAGGCCACCGGCGCTCATCGCATAAATGAGCCCCACTCGGCCTCTCTGCTGCTGGAAGTCGCCCTTCGTAATTGACTGTATTCTTTACCATATGTTTTCATTATTGTCTGAAATTAAGTCAGTATTATGAAACTACTCTATGTCTGATTTATGTGTTTCAATTGAAAAAAATACTCAGATAGTAATATTCTCCTGTTATAAAGAATTCATTAATTTTTGCATACTGCCAAATCCTCCCTAAAAATTTAAGAAAGAGAGAATTTCATATATATATATATATATATATATGATATATATAATATACTATATATATATATATAATATATATATATATACTATATATATTATATATATATATATATATAAATATTTATATATTATATATATATATATATATATTATATATTATATATATATATATATATATATATATTATATATATATATAACTATATATATATATATCATATAATATATACATCTATATATATATACATATATATATAATATATATATAGACATATAATATAATTAATATATATATA
>JARQZK010001210.1:0-12995 GCA_030704885.1 Cynegetis impunctata
AAATCTATTAAATGTTAATATTGGTTTTAAAAACTTAACAGTGTGTAATACATTGAGTAATCTGCATTTAACTTATTATTTCAAATATCTACTGCAGTAACCAATTGTTTGAAAAAACTTAACCGCCGCTACTGCTTCAAAAACGCACACACCACGGTAAATCGCCTCTACACGTTAACTCCTGCGACTGTTCGTTGGAATGCGCATCCAAAAATTCAAGTGATATCAGATAACATCAACTCGGCGTTCATCCAGGTTGTGCATTCGAAAACGTGCGTTTTTTGCATCCACATTAACGTTATTGGTTGCACGTTTTTGGATTCACGTTGTTGTATCAAGACATCGACGCCCGTGTGTAGGGGCCTAATGGGTGAAAGTTCATGTGGGTATCTCTTCTAACGAACTCGTGGATAAAGCAGCAGCAAATAAGGCAGTAGAGATTAGGGAATGTTTTTTCTCTGATATCTGCGCAGTTCTAAAGACGAAAATTGTGGATAAAATGCAACGTGAATTCCAGGAAGATCCGGTACCTTCTAGTCAGACATGGTATAAAATGATCTGAGGAATAGGAATATTAAGCTCTAGTGGCAGTGGCGGGTACTTATCCACTTGTGCAAGAAAACGGAAAATATAAATCGTCGCCGAATATAGTCTAACGGTTGGCACACCACGATAAATTGCCTCCACACGTTGAGACCTGAATGTGTTCGATGGAATACGCATCAAAAATTCAAGCGATTTCAGAACACATCAACTTGGCGCTCATCCGGGTTTAAAGGCCCCTACTCACGGGCGTCGATGTAATGATACATCAACGTGCATCCAAAAACATGCAACCAATAACGTTAATGTGAATTCAAAAAACGCATTCCAACGAACACGTGCAGGTGTCAACGTGTGGAGGTGGTTTACCGTGGTGTGTGCTTTTTTAAAGCAGTAGCGGCGAGAAGTTTATGAAATAATAAGTTACTGCAGTAGGTATTTAAAATAATAAGTTAAATATTTAATGAAATTATATATTATATACCTACGAAAAATGTTTGCAGATATTTTTCTTATTTTGTCTGACTGCACACTGGGTAACTACACACGGACATCGATGTCTTAATACATCGACGTGCTTCCAAAAACGTGCAACCAATAACGTGCAAGCCGATTGCGGTACGTACAAAACTATAGTTTTGTCCAGTCTATCAAACTGGTTGGAAAGATGTCTGAGGAAGACGAATATGTCGCTCTAGTGTAAGTGGAGTGTACTTATGCACTTGAAAAGAAAAGGAAAATAAAAATCGTCACCAAATTTTATCTAAAGATTGGCTTCTCAAACAACAAACGTTTTTACACATTTATCTGTTAGAAGAATTGCGGTTAGAACTAAATGGCTCGAGCAATAACGTAACGATGGACGAAGAAACCTAGGTATTTGTAACTCTCGAGATCAAAACTTTTTATTTTATCGATAACAGTACTTTTTGTAGCATTTGGTTGAATAATTTTCAGCTTCTTCATCAATATTTTGTATGCTTCATTCTTTTCATTTCGGTCTAAATAGTGTTTTGATTTGGTTTACCGGGACATTGTTCTGCATTCATACATAATAAGGAAAATATTTGTGAATATTTTCAGCATATTATATATAATTTCATTAAATATTTAATTTATTATTCTAAATACCTACTTCAGTAACAAATTATTTCATAAACTAAACTGCCGCTACTGCTTTAAAAACGCACACACCACGGTAAATCCTCCACACGTTGACACCTGCACGTGTTCGTTGGAATGCGCATCAGAAAACATCAACGCGGCGTTCATTCGAGTTGTGCATTCAAAAACATGCATTTTTTTGCATCCACATTACCGTTATTGGTAGTATCAAGAGATCGACGCCCGTGTGTAGGAGCCTTATGTCGATTATCAACAAATAGATCAAATTTCACCAAAGCTATAGTTTAAATTTCTTATTGGCTCTCAATAACCTGGGAGTATATGAGTTGCTTTTTGAACATATCGGAATTATAGGTCTGAAAATATGTTATTGTAACCTTACATCCGGTAAGTCTTGTTTGTTTTTGAGGATGTTCAAGTGATTATATTGGAAAATTAGGTGTTATTGTAGTTAAAAAACAAATTTCAGTTTCGAAAGCGTGGAAATTGAATAAAGACTGACTTAACAATCATAAAACTATCACTCGAAATCCCGAAGCATATTAATATATTGTAAAAAACAAAGTACGACTGTTATCGAAAATATTATATATATATATATATATATATATATATATATATATATACATATATATATATATATATATATATATATATATATATATATATATATATATATATATATATATATATATATATATATATATATATATAATATTATATATATATATATATATATATATATATATATATATGTATATTAAATGTATATATATATATATATATATATATATATATATATATATATATATATATATATATATATATATATATATATATATATATATATATATATATATATATATATATCCGTAGCACTATTTTGACTCCGTATATCGGATGCAAAATAGTTTTGGCCAATTTCTTCGAGATAACTTACTCTATGAGCACGATATTTAGTGAGATGCTTTTTGTTCGTCCCTTGAATCTACCATATTATTTTGGTTCAATTTACTGCAACCAAACATACGTTATGTGCAAAAGTAAAGGAGTCAAAATCGTTTACTGAATGTAAAATTATATTCATTTTTAGTTTACACTATCTACGCTAGGGGCAAAATAAATATACGCTGTGAGTATATTCACGTTCGATCCCTCACACTATTTTGACTCCTGAAATCGGCAACACTGTGATGCAGGCAATCGTACATAAATACGCGGGAATCTTATAATTCCATGTAAGTGATGCTGAAATGAAAACTTAAGCTTACGGCTTATTTCGCATTTGTGAAGTGTTACTCAATATTAACACAATACAATTGTTTTATTATATTGTTATTATTATCATTATATACATTTATGAATGTTTCGTAGACTACTTAAATAAGGACTTTTTATAACTGATGTAATATTTTTTTTTAAATTTCTTGAATTTCCAGGCAGAAAAATGTTTATTGTACAGAGAATGTAAATTTTGAACATATTTCGTTATTGTTTTGCGAAACCAAAGATGTTATTATCAATATATTAAAAATATTAATTTTCACATAAAGTGAACACGAAAAATTGTTCAACAATTAAAAAAGTTATGGGTTATGGCCACATTTCATGTTCCTAAGTCCAAAAATTTAGTGAAAGTTATGAAAATTCAATAGCATATTGACTTTTCTGTGAATAACAGGAAACTACTGTAGCTACCGCAAACTATGGACGAGATTCTCACTTTAGGAATTTTTCTACAGTAATGATTTCGCTGCATACACCTCCGTTATTTGTACCTGCAAGAGGTGAAAATGCACTCAAGTCGTGTTTTCCGCCCAATTTGGCCATCTAGCGAAAAAGAGTTAGTTTTGCTTAGTAAATTCAATTGGAAAAAAATTAGGTCCAATTTGAAATGAACAGTTAAACATTAGAAGAAAATCACTCCCTCAGTTTTTCCATTTGTGAGACCATTAATTTTGACTAATAAATCAGTATAAAATCTAGAGCAGTTTTCAAGCTGAATATTTCATATTTTTCACAATTTCGGAATTTTGCCGTAAAATACTTTCAAGAAAGGTCATTCTTTATGAATAATTTTCATTTTTCACACATCGACAAAAGTTAAAATATCAAGAAGTAATATTCAAAAAACTACCAATGTGTGTTCTTTTGTTTAATAATCACTGTAAATTAGTATGCGTTTTCATAAATTACACATAATTTTGAATATTTATTTTCCAATGTTTAAATTAACGTTTCTTAATACGTAGGCAGCAGATGTACCTACTACCGCGCGATATTTCTCCAATGAAATGAAAAATAATAGAAATCAACTTCATACACATTTCGGAATTCATTATAAAGGTTTTTGGCCCACGAAAAAAAGATTATTGGGTGATTCCTTATTAGAAGCGTCTTTATTAGTGATGAGTTATTATTATTAGAAAAAGTTTACACTAATATAGTGGGCACTAATAACAAATAATCATCGAAAATTTTGAAGAAAATAGTTTTTCTTGAATATATGGAAAATAAATTAACTCTTCAATGAAAAAAATACTAACGTCAAAAAGGAGTAATTTAGAATGATGTCACCATATTTAAGATAGGATCATTAATTTTTCTGTGAAAAACCAATTCATTTTCCAATGTATAGCAAATAAGCCCTAGGTTGAATTGTTTATAATATTATTAAAATCGCACGCTGCATCGCGTTATAAAACTATTCATTCTTCTTTACTAATGGACTTTTAAAGGAAAATAAGTTTTTGAACAGAAAACTCATTTTCTTCAACTATAAATAATTGTGTTTCAATTAGTTGATTACTTTAACATGAAAATTACTATACATTTTTCTTTTAAATTACATAATAGATCAAAATCAGTTAAATTTGATGAAATATAATAAAGAGATTGAAATATTTATTTGAATCTCTTTAGAATTAAGTCAAGTATACTCTAATTTTTGTAATTATAACATAAATTAGTTATATACATTTTTCTAAATTAAAATGAAATAACATAAATAATTTTCATGAAAATTACATTTCAAATAGTTACTAAGTCTTCAGCCAATATCCTATTAAAAAAAATTGAAAAAGAAATTTCTAGGTGAAATTGTAAACATCAATATTAAAAAAAAAGATTATTGACAATTTAGCAGCTACAACTCTATTTGAAATGCAAATTTTATGAAAATTTTTCATTTTGAAAATTTTTACATTTTTGAAGTTATTTTTTTCAATGTAGGAAAACATATAAATGATTAATGTTATAATAACAAAAACAAGAGTATACTTTACTCTATTCTTCTGAAATTCGAATATGTGTTTGATATTTTTTTAAATATAGGTAACTAATTTTGCTCTATAATGTAATTTATAAATAAAATTATACTAATTTCCATTTTAATGTTGAATCAATCAACAAATAAAAACATAATTATTAATAAATAAAGGATATGAGTTTTTCCTTCAAAACTCTTCATTTGTTTTTAACAAAAGCCCATTAGTGAAGAAATTGTAAACATTTTTATAACGCCCTGCTGCACCGTTTGTAATATGAAAAATTTAGCCTAGCGCTTAGCCGCTATACATACGACATTGAAATATTTTCATGCAAAAAACTGATGATCGTATCTAAAATTTGTGGAATCATTTTTCCAAATTGCTTTCTCTCTAGAGTAGTATTTTTTTTATTGATAAATTGATTTATTTTCCCGACAATCAAGGAAAACTATTTTCTTCAACCCTTTCGATAATTATTTATTATTAGAGCTCCCTATATAAGTTTATGCTTTTTGTAATATTAATTATTAATCCTCAATATAGCTGTCAGTAATTAGCCAATAATCTATTTTTCCAGGCTTTTCACAATCTTCGAGCCCTAGTGTTTGGCTAAGTAAAGAAATCACGGAAATTTAGAAATCTCAAAACTATAGGAATGCTCTCAGCGTTCGATAATACTTTCCATATGTGAGTAACTAACTGTTGGACGATAAACTATCACTTCGACAATTTGACTACTATCTGAAAACGCGGCAACGTGGTCGGAGGCAAATAAGTCTTTATATGGAAATTAATATACAGAAGGAGGCAAAATAGTAGCTATAACGAACGAAAAGTATACGTATCCGGAGTCAGAATACTAAGCTTAGTGAAAAGATGCAAAATAGTCGCAAAGTGAAAAATTTCGTATATTCAGAATTCGAAATACAATGATGAAAACTATATGACCTACTTTCCTATTTAAAGCAGATTCAATATTCACTGCATAGATGGCCATATCTTCACTCGTTGAGGTGGATGCAAAATAGTCGCGATATGAAAGGAAGCAAAATAGTCCCAGTATGTAAATATATATATATATATATATATATATATATATATATATATATATATATATATATATATATATATATATATATATATATATATATATATATTATATTGATTATATGTTGATTTTCAGGTTCTCGCGGAGATAATCTGGTTCTGGTTTCCCGGGTTTGTATCCGCGTATGGGCTTCGTCTGCAGAAGAGCAGACTTCAACGAAGACGAAGCCCATACGCGAATAAAAACCCGGGAAACCAGACAACCATATATATATATATATATATATATATATATATATATATATATATATATATATATATATTTATATATATATATATATATATATTATATATATATATATATATATATATATATATATATATATATATATATATATATATATATATATATATATATATATATATATATATATATATATATATATATATATATATATATATATATATATATATATATATGAGGGGTATAGTTTCAATCTCCATCTTTCATGAAAAATGAAATAGATGTCGTATCACATAGAGTTTGTAGCCTTGCATCGAAATAATTCATAATTTGTTTTCGAAACACGCAACATCCAACGGATTTTGAAGGTAGAAAATTAGACTTGGATTCAAAACGTACAATCTCCATTGACATTTAAGCTTCGAACCGTACAATCTCCAATGTAATTTTAAAAATAAAGCGTACAATCTCCAATGGGGTTCTTTGTTGTTAGAATCGAATCATTTCAAAGCGTGCAAAATCCTGTACAAACTTGTCGATAATAATTCGCGCCAAAACCATTCTGATCGCACGTCTTCTTGTCAGTCGCGTGAACGTTACTCCGGTAACCTGTAATAAAGCAAGAAAAAGACAACGTATTACGGCGTCGTGGAAAAGAACTCAGCAAAAAAGACTGAGGTAAGTTTGATCGAAAGTTTATGTTTATCTCTGTGCAAACATTGTTTTCATTTAGGTACAGTCCACATGCTCTCCCAAGTTATCCGAAATTTGGACACAAAACTAGTGCCTTTCAATGTACTCTACTGACAATGGCCGAAATAAGACAGTTTCATTCAAAATTTTATGAGACAAAAGAGAAAACCTTTCAAGACAATTTTTTGCTTAAATATTGCAAAACAGTTCCGATTCAGCGTAAACGCCCGAAAAATTCTCAACATGTCGCAAAAACATTTCAAACCCGATTCTGGAGGCGAGACTCATACTATCCGGCTCATGTGTGATGGATGCGCAGGCCAGAACAAGAATACCACACTCATATCTATGTGTTGTTACTGGCTTTCAAGATAAAATTAAAAAAATTGAAGTGGTATTTCCAGTTAGAGGACACTCCTTTATGCCGCCAGACAGAGTGTTTGGGCATATTGAGAAGGAGATTTAAAAAAAAAGAAATAATTTTGGAACCAAAGGAATATCAGGACATATTTTCGAAGCATGCTACTGTTTTCAGAGTTGGAGAAGAAGTTGAAATATACGATTGGAGAAATGAAACTAGCAAGTACATTGAGCCTCCAGCCCAATGGCATTTTACTTTTTCAAAAATGAAGAGAATGATTTTAACAAAAAGCTGTAAAGGCGCTGTGCTAGTGCGCGGCGAAACTGCCTATAATTCGGATTATGGTGTGGGAAAACCTGTAACAAAAAAGACTGAGAGCACTGGAAATATGGAACCTCCAAAAATTCCGAAACAAAATGTGATCAAGAACAACAAAAAGGTCGATGTGAATAACTTATTAGTGTTCGGAGATGAGTGGAAGACTGATCCACGTCTAAGTTTTTAAAAATTCGTCATAGAACAAGACACAGTTCCAGAAAACGAAACCGTCGATGATGAAACTTCGTTGTTGTGTGAGAATGTCGAAGAGGACGTGGATCTTTCTATTTAATTAACTGTTTTCAATTTTTTGTCAGCTACCCCCTGTTTGTTCATTGTAGTTTTTCTGACTGAATTTTATCTTATTTCATTTTTATATAATGAATAAAAATAAAAAATATTAAAAATAAAATAATTAATGAAAAATGATCTTACGGTATTTCCGAATTGAAAAAACTCCAATTGTTGATTTCAAAGTGGACAAAGTCCAATTGTTATTTTCATAACGTACAATCTCCAAATTTTTTCTCAGAATAACTTTGATGTTTTTGAAAATTTTAAATTGAAAAATTGGTACATTAACTCTTAGATATGACATAAATACAATACAAAAGAAAAAGTACCTTAAATTGTATTTGTTAATGAATTCATCGTTTTTTACTCCTCCTGATAATTTAGGAAAAAGGTAGATTGTACAATTTGATACTATACCCCTCATATATATATATATATATATATATATATATATATATATATATATATATATATATATATATATATATATATATATATATATATATATATATATATAAATAAAGTGAATATACTATGTATGTTCTGCAGCGGAAGTCGGCCATTTTGTGGCGGGAAATTCAAACAGCTGTGGATAACGTTTCTCAACGGATTTCGGCCATTTTCCAGGATGGCGGATCACGGTATTACCGTAATTCAGAATCTGGCCAACAGATGGCGCTTCAAGGTGGCAGAACACGGTATCTCGTAATTCAGAACCTGACCAACAGAGGGCATTTCAAGATGGCGGTTTACGGTATTATCGTCATTAAGAACCTGGCCACCAGATGGAATTCTTACAGATCACTGTATTATCGTCATTCAGAACCTGGCCAACAGAGGGCGCTCTGACAGATCAGATATTTATAAAATGTACGTGACAGCCAATATTGTTTTTATCATTTCTGCATTAAATAATTCATTGACTTGAACGAATGTACAGGGGCGTAGCGGACTTAATTTTTTCAATTCAAATGTCGGATTACATATATGGTTCGAATTGAATTAAGTCATTTCATTATCATGTTAACATTCGCAGGTGACAGAATTGTCAACACACTTCTAAATAAATTGCCGATTGAGTTGCATTTACCCGGTTATTCGTATTGTGAACCCGGTACCAAGTTAGAAGAACGTCTTCGTAGAGGTGATCCGGGAATCTACAAACTCGACGAAGCTTGTAAAGAACACAACATTTCCTACTCGAAAAGCAAAGATCTAACTGTTAGACATTAAGCTAATCAAATTCTCGAAGATGAAGCTTGGGAACGATTTAAGTCAAAGGATGGTAAATTCAAAGAGAAATCTCACGCTCTTATGGTTCCAGGAAATATGAAAGCTAAACGTAACTAATGATGGGTCTCAAACAGTCATTCAAAATGAGTGTTATTAACCCTGTTGCCAGAATGTTCGAAAGAGAATGGCTTGAAGGAAATCTGAAAAAGTCACCTATTAAGGCACTTAAAGCAGCAACACTTGCAATCAAGAAAGCAGGTGGTCGTAAAAACATGCGAGTAACAAGAATTA
This sequence comes from Cynegetis impunctata, assembly GCA_030704885.1. Lineage (NCBI taxonomy): Eukaryota > Metazoa > Arthropoda > Insecta > Coleoptera > Coccinellidae > Cynegetis > Cynegetis impunctata. The sequence continues at coordinate 9,419 of JARQZK010001210.1, forward strand.
TTCCATTGGAATCAAAATCAGTGGCTCTTCTACCCTTAGTTCCAATATTTGCTGGACTATCTGCTTTGGGAATGTTGTTGAGTGTAGGTAGCGCTGTTGCCAAAACTGTAGTTAACGCTAAAAATGCTACAAAAAGGTTAAAAGAAGAACATCGCCATAACAAGGCTATGGAATCTATAGGTAAAGGGCTCTACGTGAAAAAATCTGAACGAGGATATGGACTTTACTTGAAAAAATAAAAAAGCTATTAACTAAGCTGCCCAATAGAGCTCTATACGATTATGAGATTAAAAATTATGCGAAAAATATACCTTACTTCAGGGGTGTATTTATGCGTGATAATTTACCGAAAAAATCGTGGAAAAAGGAATATGGGGTGATTAACTTAGATTCTTCACAAGGACTTGACAGCCATTGGACAGTTTACACAAAAAACGAAAATGTGGCAGAATATTTTGATAGTTTTGGTAATTTGAAGCCGCCGAAGAAGTTGGTGATTTACTTGAACGTTACAATACTATATAATAGAGATCAATATCAGACCTATAACACTGATAATTGTGGAAAATTGTGTTTAGAATTTCTATAGAATAAAATGTTATAAATATTGACTATTAGTTTTATTTTTATCAGTCATGTCTGTGACATTTACACTGAAGAGTCGCACTTCAACGTTATCCATTGATTTCGCTTTTCCAATCGAATTGGATGAAAATTGTCAGTACGGATTTGCATTAATCGGATTCTATTCATAGAATACAATACCGACTGTAGACGATAATACTCAGTTTTACTATTTTGACAAGGAGCAAGCAACATATACATACGAGATAACCGATATCGAAGAGTTTTTGATAAAACAATTGCTATCTGAAGAAGAACAAAAGGAGGAGGAGACTTCCAAAGAAATATTTCTCCTGAGACCAAATAATAATACATTAAGAAGCGAGATATTTCACAAGTCATACTCTATCGATTTTACGAAGAAAAATTCCTTAGGAAGGCTGTTGGGATTCTCCGATAAGATTTTAGAAACTGGCAAGGTTTATGAGTCAGATTTGCCTGTGAAAATCATTAAAGTTAGAACTATACATATAGATAATAATATCAGCGAGGAAATATTTTACAACGGTAGATCTTCACATACGATATACGAGTGTTCGGTGAACGTAGACTCAGTTTACGCGATAGACGAAACGCCTAGAAATTTAGTATACCTTCCTGTGTTGGAAAAACGATATATGTATATATATATATATATATATATATATATATATATATATATATATATATATATATATATATATATATATATATATATATATATATATATATATATAAGAAGTGTACCACTTCAACTTTTCCAAACTGTCATTTCTGTGCATGCGTGACTAACTGTAAATATAGGTATGAGAATACGTATGGAGGCCCAGAGAACTGAAATTTTGTATGAGGGATTTTTCATGGGGGCTCCGAGCCCCTCGGAGTCTTCATGTGGGCCCCCAGGAGTTTTCATGTGGGTTCAGGAGATTGAAATTATATGATATATATATATATATATATATATATAAATATATATATATATATATATATATATATATATATATATATATATATATATATATATATATATATATAGGAATAGGGGCCCTCGGGTGTCTTCATGGGGGCACCGAAGTCCCCAGGATTCTTCATGGGGGCCCCAGGAGTCTTCATGCGTGTTCAGTAGATTATATGATATATAGGACCGTAGGGGAACAGAAATTCTTTTGGTATATAGGAGGACGTCTTCGTAGATTTGGATATCAAATTACATAGTTATTTTCAAATATGAAACTAATAGACGACAACTCTGTGTTAAATATAAATTTTTCATTCGAATTCAATGAGACTAGAACGAACTATATGATATAAATTGAAGTCGATGTATCGCATAAAATATCGCATCAGCAAATTCTCATTAGAATAATCATAAATACTTCAAATTGTCTGGAGGTCATCGAAAGATAAGCGACACGTGTAGAACTTGGTCGAACGGAGGAATGAGAATTTGCTGATTCAACGTTCATATTAGTGCAGAGATGTACAAAACGAATGAAATTTCAAATCTTAGATATATGTATAGTTATTACGTATTTTCTCATGAATAATTATATTAGGTGTACATCCCTATACTAATATGAACGTTGAATCAGCAAATTCCCATTAAAATGTTTATAAATACTTGAACTATTTCTCTGAAGGTTCAGTATTACGATAGTTTCCAACACACACAGCGATAAATAAGTGTTAGATACTTGTTCAGTTATTCGTTCAATTGTTAATATTTTATACCAAAGGTAGGGAATTTATTTTTCTGTGTTCACATTAAAACAACAGTTAACTGATATTTTTTGTTTTGTAGCAGCACCTAGTCAACCATGAGTATAATGAAGATTTCTGATGATGCTGTCAAAACTTTTGGAGCAAGTTTAAAATTAATTAGAACTGTGGAAGAAGTTGGTAGATGGCTGAATTATATAAATAAAATGATATTGGGAAGTACTAGATATACAAGAGGTAACAATTTTCCTCATTCTCTAACAAGCTTCCACAAACTCGAGACCAATTTATCAATTCTCAAGACTAATCGTGAAAATATTAAGCATATACGTCAATCTATTCTCAAAAAGGGTTCTGGTTTGGAAGGTCATTCGAAACGTTTAATTTGGAGGGATGTAGATTCGGCTTTCAAGAATAGAATGCGAACAGGAGTGATTATTAATAATTAACTCAAAGATCCCGAAGAGTTCCTCAGTAGAATTTTCAGAATTTTTAATGATAAAATAAAATCAGCTCTTCAAAATTCAATTTTAAAAGTAAATTTAATTTTAAGCTGCAATTATATCAAACCAGATACAAGGGAGGAAAGTATTAAAACATTTGCTACTGAAAGTTCTGTTGTTGATCTCTCCGATGACTTGAAAGAATTGTATAATACTAAATTTCGAGCTGTCATTCTTAGGAAAATGGATGAGTTTCAGGAGCGTGACAGTAGGTGGGATCTTTTACAAATTCTTAACCTAAAAATCAATATAAATGAATACAGGCCGATAACAATAGGTAATTCTACATATGTAGAGCTACCTATGTTCATTCAAAATAAAAAAGCTGTAGTAAATGTTAATAATAATGACTCCCATTGTTTCCTTTGGGTAGTCATGTCATGTTTAAGACCTGCTAAAAAGAATATTGATAGGACTTCTTCATACCCACTACCTAGCTCTATTTTGAAATATGAGGGTATATCTTTTCCAATAACTCTAGACCAAATTCCTAAGTTTGAAAACCTCAACGATTTAGCAATTAACGTGTACGCGATTGAAAAGAAAACAGTGGTTCCGATATTTTTGAGCAAAAATAAAGATAAGGAGCGTATACATTCATTGATGTTAAAAACTGAAAAAAATTACAGTGATTTCATGATGCAAACTGAAAATTTTGAAGAAAAAACAGTTTATCATTTTACTTGGATAAAAAACATGTCACGTCTACTTTCGTCTCAAAATTCTAGATTGAGTCATAAATATTATTTTTG
>JARQZK010001211.1:0-2500 GCA_030704885.1 Cynegetis impunctata
TTGTTAGCCATTCAGAGGTAGTAACATTAGTTCATTGAACTATTTAAAAAAGTGTTTGCAGTTATTGTTTTAGTTGTAAAAAATTATAAAAAAACTCTTTTCAAAATTTTCACACCATGCTCTTTCGGATAAATATTTTTAGTTTCGTTAAATTTAGTTTGGACCGTGTACCGTTTATGTTGATATATCAACGATTGTCAATTATTGAAAGAAGATCACCTATTTGTTCTGTGGTTTGTTTCCGCGTGCTCAGGGTGACTTCGACCATTTTGTTAGTCTGGTTTCCTGTAGATAGCAAGATGGAAAAGTACTGCTTGTTTAAAATAAGATTTTTATTCTTGTAATGGATGTTTACTTATGTAACGAAGTTTCAAGATTGTACCCATCAGCTTGTTCTGTTCTTTTCCACGTGTTTTCAAAATTTATATAACCTCAAGTTAGTAAGTAATTTTTAACTTTTTATGAATGCTGTTGTAAATCTAAACTTGATCTTTTATTATAGATGTCTTGATAAAGGAAATAACCATTTTCGAAAGCTCGACCATATGACAAAGAGTATTCTTTAACCAAGCCCAACAATTATTCTGACTGCAACCTCAAAATATATAAATACATTTTTCCTCAACTAGCCAGTCAAGACTACCCATATATATATATATATATATATATATATATATATATATATATATATATATATATAAATATATATATATATATATATATATATATATATATATATATATATATATATATAATTTCGATTCTCAACACTAAGAATTATTAAAAAAAAAACAATTCATTCAATGCGAAGTTTACAAGAGGAAAGCTACTTAATTAATCTTACTGTTCTATGCTAGTGAGAGCTTATATAGACTAAAAGCGATGAGTCAGCATACAGTTGGGTCAGACGTCATCAAAATGGATAAGCTGTACTCTGACTTTATAACTCCTCCCCATTTAAAGAAACTTCGTTACCCTCATTTTTAAGGTGACGAATCTTTAGGGAAATTCTATAAAAAATTATAAGCACTACAATAATAATGAAAAATACAAATACAATTGTTATAAAACTTATACTTGTAGGATGTTGAGCCCATTGGTATAGGTCGTCCAGTTTAGGGATGTCTTCTTCTTCGAGATTCTTCCAAGTTGTTGCATAGGTCCAATTCGCTTCTAGTGGCACAAGATAGACCTGAGCAAATGCGTTGAAAACTTTTGGGGGGTATATTCTATTGAATTCATCGGTAATTATACATTCTGAAGTAATCTGAGACAATTTAGAGATTTTATGAGAAAATGAACCACTTTCACATTTTTCGTGTACCATTTCATTGTTAATGGAAATGATATGTCCATTTTCCATTTCGATTGAATCTTCCTGAGGCTCAACCGAATGTTCTTGTAGGGTTTTCAGAACCATTTGGACACATTCAGGGGTTTTCTTCAGATATTCTTGTTTACAGATGTAGAAGTCTTCGAATTGTTGAATGACCTCGGTATTCCATACAATCTCTTCGTTGCGTGTTAACCCATAGGAATAAGGGTTAGAAAATCTGGTGTTTTGGAAAGGTTCGTTATCTATAATACTAAATAAATAATTGCTTAGCCACATTCGACCGCCTGAAACGCAGGCGGCCGAAGGCCGCATTTTTGCCACCTTATAAAGCCGAGATGAGGAGATCGGCGTCATAACGCGGGGCCCGAAAGGCCCCGTCGACTGCCTCGAAGCTTTTCGTAGTGCTAAGGCTAGGTCTCGTTTCCGACCGCGACGCCGATTTTCGATATCGAACGTTTAAAGTTTGACGTTTCTCCGAAATTCGCGAAAACGGCAGCTTTCCCGATGCTTAAGAACCAATTACGCTTCAATCGCACTCGAATTCACGTGACCGTCTTTCGAGTCGATAGTTGGACGGGTTAAATTCGTTAAATTCTATCGAGAAGTTTCGGCGCGGCGAGGCCCTATGAGGTTGTACTATCTAGCCGACTCCGCACTAACTCGAGATTGACAGCGAGCAGATGGCGCGCCGGGCGCGACATAGGCGTAGGGCAGACAGTGGAGTTGCAAGCATCGGAGTTCGGGAATTTATATTTTCATCGATCTATATCTTTCATGGATCTATTTATATATAATACTAAATAAATGATTGCTTAGCCAAATTCGACCGCCTAAAACGGAGGCAGCCGAAGGCCGTATTTTTGCAAACTTATATAGCCGAGATAAGGAGATCAGTGTTGAATCGCGGGGCCCGAACGGTTCCGTCGACCGCCTCGAACCTTTTTGTAGTGCTTAGGCTAAGTCGCGTTCCCGACCGCGACGCCGATTTTCTATATCGAACGTTTAAAGTTTGACGTTTTTCCATAATTCGCGAAAAAGGCAGCATTCCCGACGCTTAAGAACCATTTTTGGGTCAATCGCACTCGAATTCACGTGACCGCCTTTCGAGCCGACAGTTGGACGGGTTAAATTCTATCGAGAAGTTTCGGCACGACGAGGCCCAAT
>JARQZK010001212.1:0-12896 GCA_030704885.1 Cynegetis impunctata
ACTGAGCAGGGTCTAATGAGTAATGATGTAAACAAGTATTCCGAAAATTTTCAAAAACATCTGCCAGTAATAAAATATCAGACTTTAAGTATATATCAGAATAATCTCCTAGAGTTTGACATTTAAAAGTGGACCACACTCGATGGGCTCTCAAATATTTTTGTAATGTAATATGTTCACCCCTTAAATTATCATGAAATTTTTCTTTACTAGGTAATTTTGAATGATCAAGTTTCGACCAATTGTCTAAAAATGAGTAAGGGAATACACCTTTCTCTCTAATCAATCTGAATTCAGTAGGATCTGAAAAATATTTTCTTACTGTTTCACACTGACCATTATCCAACGTATTGGATAATTTATCTAATGAAGAAGCTAAAAACTTAAAGGAATCTATGAATTTGAGCTCTATATATTTTTGTTTTGGTCCTGCAGAATTATCTTCGATAGGAATATATTTAGAAAATGTGATATACTTTTCTTTAGTTTGACCTAAAACTTTTACTCTTCCCCATCAAGTGAAAGCTTTTTAATGAATAGATTTGAATTATATTGAGCAAGGTTATGAATGACACAAGGGATGAATTTTAGGATTTTATAATTCAAATTACAATTTTGATGGGCTGCACCCCTATAAAAACCAGTCAAATGATTATGATCCTTAACCTTGATTGAATCATCAATAAATTCTTTAGTACAAATATGACACGTTGTTGCAGTTTTAAATTCATTTTCTTGAATGTCAGTTAGAGTATCAATTGGGACGATGTTACTCAAATATCTCGAATAAATATTCTGAATATCAGTTTCCAAAGATGTTATAAACTTTTCGCAACAATCAACCCCCCTAAAGGATACATATTTCGATAGTGAATCATTAAAGGAACATTTCATGTAGTAACCACAAGAATACGGTTCATGTAAAAAAGTTTTCATCGTGAATGAGCTATCTGGATTTGGTTCTGCTGTATCAAGTGGTTTTAGTCAACTTTCAAAATCAGCATAAAACACAAAAAGGACCTTTATTTGTTTATGATAATTTGTGAATCGTAGAATATTTTCAGGAAGAAACTCTTTCAATTTATTTTGAATAATTTTAGTTGAAGGAATTTTTACATATAGTTGCTCACAATCTTGTTCGCAATGTTTAGATAAACGCTCCTCTGATAGAAACTATTGTAGACAACCATCACAGAAATGTTTTTTACATTTATGACGTGTAATTTGTGATGAAACCAGACCTGATAAATTTTTTATTGTACAGTAATGTGAATTACCATCATCGTCATCCAGCAGTAATAAATTGACATTCTTGTTTCTTGTTACCACTAAAATATAGAGGTCCAACTATTTCATATTTTCTTTTTTCATTCTCAATTATTAACTCTAGACCATAAACATTAATTGAAAGATGTTCATTCAAACTCAAAAAATTTGAAATATTATCTAACTTTACAGGAAAATCAATACCATAAAAATTAAAATGTTGCGAAAAATATGGATATGATTGTGGAAGATAGTTAGGTGCTTCTGGTTCAAAAATCCCTGCCATAAGTGCCCATCCGAAGCAGTGAAAGTCGTTGTTTCCAACATTGATAATGGAGTTCTTCTTATTGATACTAGGCGGTAGTTTGATATATGATGATGCTTTCAATGGATTATATCGGTCGATGTTAATCTCTAAATTCAATATCTTAACGAGTGCCCAACTTATAATGAAAAAACGGATAACTGAAAAATCACTCAAACACAATCTTACCTACCAGAATCTCTTTCCTGAAATTCTGACATCTTCTGATCAATAACGTTTTTGAAATTGTTGATGACAGCAGTCAAATTTGTCCCCAACGTGATTATTACATTTTTGGTATTGAATAATTTCATGTCAAAAAGTTCCTTTGTTTCTATTGTGAACAATCCAATCAATTCGAAATTTATTTTCAGTGTTTCCATCTGGTATAGACTAGTTTGGATGAGTTCCACAATTTTACCAGTAATTTTTGAAAAAAAATCATCAATACTAATGATATTGTTTTCTACATCAATTCGATAGGACACCACCCTATTTTTGAAAGCAGATACAATTTTTGAAACACCCTCACTGACTGTGATAATTGCTCTATCCTTATGTCCTCTCGACTTCAAATGGGCAGTGTGGTGATTCTCTATAATATCAACATTATATACATCGCACTGTACCATTTTTGGCGCCTGGGTTCTTGTTCTCTTTGCACTATGACAGTATTTCTTCAAGTGTCTATTCATCGTCGATGATGTTGTGATTAGTGCATTACAGAATGAACACTGGAAGGATTTTTCAGATTCCTAGAAAACAAAACAAAAATCAATAAACTACTGTCACCATTGGTTAACATAAGTGATTTATATACTAGAGTAATTCAAAGAAATCACGTAATTTTAACACTTATTTTTTATAATGAGATGGTTCGAATAATTTCTACCTCTCATTGTGCCAAATATTAACTTACGTTTTTTATAGGTTTCTCTACTATGTGTATTTTATCACAGCAATAAATATAATTTTACCTTGAAGGAATAATTATTGAGTTACTGACTGATACAAGTGACATAAATATTAATATAACCTCCAATATCATCACAGAACTGAGTAAAATTTGATTTCTTAAATTCTTACTCTTCTATATTGTAACGAAACCGTGATCTGTAAGTCAACTATCGACAAGTTAGGTCAAAATGGAGGCCTGCTTCGAAGATTCGAGTTATAAACTGCTATCTATCTATAAATCTAGGCTATATTTACTAGTTAAATATGGCCATATATATTTATCTAATAGTTATGAAAAGCATCCACATGTTTTCCTAATTACAACTATACCTAAAATAACGATAGTGGGAATAAATAATATGGTATATAATATATTATATATTTTTATTTAATTAATTAATTTCAGCATGAAGTGTGACTCAACACTAGAGAGATTATTATTTCTGCAAGAGTTTCGTCGAAGAGGTAGATTTTATCAAACCCTTGAAAAACCTGAACTTTCGTCCGAAAGAGTAGACCTTGAAAATTTTGAATTCAAAGATAAAACTTTAAAAGTACTTACAACTTATTTTTTAAAATGGATGACTGCTCTTTTGAAAACAGAAAAAATCTAAGTCAACTAAATATGTAGATATCGATTAATTTTTCATAGGCTGAACACTCAAAAATGAACTATCTAAATCAGATAGATACTATTTACTATTAATATGTTTCGAATAATTTTTCATAAGTTGGGGGATAATTTATGAGATTATCTGTAAATTCTACCATAGTATAAGTACCTAACTGATTTCGAGTCTATTGATTGATGTCTAACAGATGAAACTTTAGTAGTATTTGTACAATCAGCATTTTCGAAAAAGGTTTTGAAAATATAGAAATATCATTGAGATAATAGTCCACTTATAATCTAATTCAGCTTTTTAGAAGACTGCTTTGCATAAAATTCAGCTAATTTAATTGCTACATGATGTGATGAAATATCACATACATGTCAATTACTATGGTGTGCAATATTTTCTAAATTGAAAGAAATAATATTTTGAATTTTATGGACAGGTTTCAAGGAAGTAAAAATTATTCGAATTTATTTTAGTATTAAAGGATGAATCGAGTTTTGCAGGTTTAACTAATAAATTTGATAAAATTTTGATTTTATGAGGCTTTATGTCTAAATGAGTGTTTCTTAATGAACTTACTCGAGAATTTGGTACTTGTTTGTGCATAGAACTTGGAACTGGTTCATTCACCGATTCACTGAAATATTTCGCAGCCATTTCAGAACTTTTTCACTAGTTAATAACTGAGAACACAACAAAGAATGACCAAAGTGCGAATTGTATGATAATATATAAGAATAAAGGGGCGTGAGGTGAGGGGAAGTGATCTCTCTGAATGTATACTCAAGGTTAACCGGTTATCGACCTGTCTGGACCGATTCGTACGTAAGAGTGGTTCTCCAGCAAGGTGAATATAATTGGAACTCGTTTTATGGTCGTGAAATGTTAAAAATAATTCGGACTCCTTTTATGGAAATATCACTTGATTCTTGTATTGGAGCCTTATACGAATTTTAAGCTCAATTTATTCAAACAAAACAATTTTAAATTACATTGAAACGGGTTTACAATTTTCATATTTTAAATACATCCAAGTAGCCACAAAACACCTAGGTGAAAACACCTGTATGTGCATAATGATCTAATTATTGTAAATCATAAAACCTATTTGTTATAATTATGACACTTAAGTATTCACAGCCTTGCAGTTTATTGAATTGATTTTTTCTGTTTTTTTTATCACAGAAAATACACATATCCTAAAAATACAACCCTAAAATAAACAAGTAAATAAATCCATATTTGAAAAGAGGTAGTCTTTAAATAAATTAATGAAGCGACTGATATTTTTTATATTTCTTATATGAAAAGGAATTACATTATAAAATTTAGGAGCCAAATAGTTTATGAAGCGCCGATTTATATTTCTTCTTGAATCCGGGATATTCAGTTTATGTTCAATATTACCTCTGGTCATATAGCCATGGGCAATACAGTTAGATTTCATACTTTCATGAGTTTGCACAAAACAATACACTGCAAGGATATATAATGTTCTAATGTTATATAATTCTGATGAGTACAGCATACTTGTGTGACACAGTCTGGGTTTCTTTAGAATTATCTTCACAATGTAATTCTGCACAGTTTTTAATTGACGCAAATGAATACTATACATACCCCCCCAAATAATATTTCCATATCTAAGTAAGGGTTCAACAAGTGCCTTGTAAATTGTAATGAGGAGTTTTCTGTCTAATATTTCGCGAAGTATGTAAAACTTGTGGATCAAGCATCGAATCTTTTTACATAGATAGAGCACATGTTGGTCCCATTTAAGATTTTTATCGATAATTACCCCTAAATACTTCACACAAGCAGCTTCTTTTAATGTCTCATCTAGTTCATCAAATTGTATTTGATCAAAGTCAGGTCTGTTTGCTGATGTAATTGAAAAAGCAACGTAGCACGATTTCTGAATATTCAATGTTAGTTTGAAAGTGTCCAAAAAGTTTTTGATTTTTATAAAACCAGACTTCAATTTCTCTCTTGCCAAATGCCATGTTTTTTCATGAAAACAAACCACAGTATCGTCCGCATAGGCAACCAATTTTCCCCCCACATCAAGACTGAATAGGTAATTCAAATATATGTTAAATAATATTGGTCCAATTACAGTACCTTGCGGCACACCATACTGTACTGATTTTGGATTACTGATCACGTTCCCAATCCTAACGCTTTGAGGTCGATCCGCTAGATAATTTATAAAAACGTCCAACACAATACCTCTCACCCCACAACTCTCCAGAACTTGAAGTAATATAGGGTGCGACACCGTGTCAAACGCCGTTGCTAGATCGAGAAACAGCGCAATACATTTATCACCTCTATCCAAACAATGCATATAGCTTTCAGCTATATGTATGTTGTTCTGGTATTAGTCATACGAATGAAAATGAAATTCAGTTTTATTTAAAAAATTATTCTTTAGAAATAAAATATATATACATATATAGGAATATTTAATATAATGTATCCATGCTTTCTTCTTCAATCCATTCCATATTGTAATTATTAATTAAATGTGAAAACGTTTCTTGTATAAACTTCACATTTTTCAAAGAGCAATAGCAACTGTTTTTCTCATGGTAAATACAGTTCGGATCACCACGTTCCAATGCTGGATGTTCGGGTAACTCCAGAATTTCTTTAGATGGTATATACTTTTTAATTATTTCTGTCTTCTCTTTTCCTTTTACATATATTATAGAAACATCTTCGGTCAGTCTAGTTAATATTGGTTTTAATTTCCATGACTGTATGACTCCTGTTTCCCACTGAATACAATGATGGTTCTGTGTGAGCCAATTTACTTGTTTTTTATATTCTTCAGGAAGATGATTGAATTTAAACGGTTCTTTGAAAATAAAATGTGCAATTCTACTATTCTTCAAAATTGCAAGTTCTTTGGTGAAGAATTTTTTTTTATTTATAGTAACACCTTGTATATCAATTATAGCATATGACATGTTATTTCACTGATTTCGTTAGTGGATTATAATGTGAATACTCGATCACTTATTACCAATACAGCGGTAGTGTTAGCAGGTATTGGAGTATTAGTTTCAAACTCATTTCTAAGAGCCACTGATTGCGTTTGAAACCCAGTTTTCTGTTTAGCATAATCGACAATGATAAGTGGAAAAGATTGTGTGAACTGGGAAGGTGTTATTTCAGTTTCCGATTTATAATCATAATAATATGCTGATCTAAATTGTATGAACATTTCATATAATGTGGCAAACTGATTATTCTTTAACGAAATATTCAAGTTTTCATATTTCATTATTCAAAAACAGTCGAATATTACTGAAATCACACGTATAAAATTTGCTGCTGTCTGCTTCCAATCGATCCCTATCAGTTTGAAATCCCATAATAATATATCTTGGAGATTCTAATTTTTTGGATTGATTGGGCCGATACTTGGTGTAAATTAATAAACATATTGAAACAAGGGGTAAAAATAACAATTTACACATTTATTATAACATTATAACATGCATTAGATGCATTAGCATCTGAAGAAGGTGAAGTTCCACCGAAACGTGCGTCATGCGTTATTTTTATAATGAATGTGTAAATTGTTATTTTTAACCATTGTTTCATTAAGATTCTGATTTTGTTGATGTCTTCACTTTCCATGTATGCCTTGTTGTTTTTGGTAAAGATGGAAAACTATGTAGTTCCCAGGTTCTGTATGGAACTATGATGTCTTTTCCCTTTTCTATGAATTTAGTTAAACTCACTTCTTCACGCAATCCTGGTATTACATGTGGTACTTTCCACATTATTTTATCAATCATTACTTTGGCATTGTCATCTACGATACATTTTGTTCCATCTGCACTGAGTTTACATTTCAATGCCAATTCATCACTATTACTACGAATTAAAATTAATTCTTGGAATATGTTAACCATAACTTTTTTATAATCTTCGGTGAAACCTAATAACATTTTCAATGGAATGCATACACTAAATCGACCATTTTTAATAATACTACTCTCCTTTCCTGCGAACCACCCAGCGTTCTCATACTTAACAGCTTTGCTTTTATTAAATGATGCTAATCCTTTCATTGTACTTGTTAAACCCGGTTTTGTATTAACATCAACAACGAAACCATTTACCTCATACCTTATTTCACTAAACAAAAATGCAATCCCCTCATTGGCGAAATAAGTATTAATTCCTGAAGCCGTCCCATCTGATTTTCGTAATTGACCTTCAACATATAGATAGCTCTCACTTGGTAACGTACACAAATCTTCCTGCAGTGGAATTCTTATTTCACCATTGTTGCTGTATCGTGAAGTATATGACTCATGAATATGTTATTTATAGGAAATAATAGACTCATCAATAGGTATTCCTTCATTTATATTAAACATTTTTACTGATTCACTATATATCCTAGAGATTTTAAAAATTGCTTGTTCTCAGACGTTAATAGTTGAGCGATTTTCTTCCTACAAAACTGGTCACTTTTCTACATATTTTACCATTTTTATACTTGGAAAGCATATACATTTTTTCAAAATTTATACTCATACTATATTTCTTTTCGGAGATGTAAACCTACTGTGATGGTTTCTTGTTGAAAATTAACTTTTTTATCATTTTGATCAACTATTTTAATAATTATATTTCTTATTGTGTCAACACTAATAGGTAAATAAATCACGTGTTCAGGCGATTCAACTATTTTGAAGCCTGGGGGTGCACTTGGTGAAAACTGATGTATTATATGTTCAGCTTTTCCATTTCTAAAACTGCTAACTGTTATATTACACTCAACAGATATGGTATTCACTGTTATAATATCGGCAATATTGTCTGAAGTATCTTTAACATCTTTCAATACTTTTCTTCGGTTGAATTCTATTAATGGTGCAATACTATTATTACTGGATAGATCCACCACTTCTGTACACTTGATATGTGAGTGTAATTTATTACGGTTTGCAGACAAGTCAAAAAATATATGTTTACTTTTCGAATCATTAGTCAATTCATGATTAATAAATTTATTAATGTCCTGAAGCTGATAACATTCGGTTGGTATTATTATTTCCTTTGAACCAATTTTCAATGTATTACATCCATTATCTATGTTTGGGATAGAATTATAAACTTCGAAATTTGTTAAACCTAGTACGTATCTACCATCTTTAACTTCGATTGGAGGGTTGAATTCCGAAATTAAAATTGATGATTTGCCTGTAAGCACGAAGAACATTTTTCTTCTGAAGGTTTCTTTTAACTGAAATTTTGTTGATGTGACATATTATATAAGAATTTCAGAACTTATTGTCCACAATTATATGCATTAATATTTTGATATCTTTGTCTGTTATACATTATTTTGTTTCTCTTGTTATCGCTTCTGAAATATATCATTGCTTCTATAGGAGGGCCCAAGTTTCCAATACTATCAAAATAATATATATTCCTAGCGACCTTTATGTATGCTGTCCGATGTGTGCCTTTTCCACTACTTTCATCTAAATTAATAATACCAGTTTCGTTATTCCGTATTTTTTGTGGTAACTGATTTCTCATGAATACTCCTCTAAAATTTGGGATCTTCAACTTCATTACTAAATTTTCAAGTTCTACATTTGTAAGTGCATGTCTTGGTAACTTTATTAGTAGTTCTTTTGATACCATTGATATGGACCTATATATAAACCTTCTCCCTTACGATTCTTTCTTCGAACTAAACCTTTTCCCTTGAGTTCCATTTCGTTTTTATGTCTCATAGTCTCTTCCAACATTTCTTTATTTGTTTTCACTCTATTAACTGCTGATGCTATAGAAGCCGCACATCCTCCTAAAGCTCCTAGAACCCCAAGAAGTGGTAATAAAAATGGCAAGAAACCTCCACGTTTAGGCGCTACCAAAATTCTACCTTTACGTGATTTCTTTTTAGATATCCGTTTAGACCCCATACCTATTTATATTTTTGCTTTCATGAGCATGAGTACAATAAATGCAGCTGCTTTTTCTTTTTTACTTGAGTTTTTCGATCTCAGACGCTCTTTTGCCTTTTGAATTAAAATATTATCAGCTTCTCTTCTCTTATCAAAATCAGATGATTGGTCATATACTATATCGTGTTCTTTGCACGCTTGATCTAATAAATTTATTCCGATATCCCCCCGAGCTATTCTCTTCTCTAAATGCGTACCTGGACCACAAAATTGATTCGTTGGTAAATGTAACTCAAACGGTAATTTATCAATCAACTTATTTATGAAAGAACCACTTTTCTTCACGGAGGGTCGTGATTTTCTGATAATTTTCATTTTATTATTCTCATTATATGCTACCATTTTTAGGATACACCCAGCTAAAATGAAATTTGAATACTGAAGACTTTACATTCATTAAAAGATTATATAAAGTAATTCACTCTCTCGAACTGAAATATGAGTCCAGCACTGTGCTCATTAATTCAGTCTGGCTCATGGAATGTTGAAGCATCTGGCCTAGGCCAAGTTCAATGGACCTGTTTGACATCGAAATATTCAGTTCCCTGGTAGTATACTTTATAGCAAAAAATTATCTACGATCTCATTCACATCATCCCAGAAGACATACTCCATAGGTTTGCCGTTATACGTCATCAATCCTTTTCCACTCGACTGCGAAGGAAACAATCGCTTCATAATATATCTATATTTATCACTCTTACTACTTCTCACCGGTCTTGTGGGGTCAAATCCCCTTTTATGTACATTTGTTATTTCCAAAATTCTCCTATAATTTTCTGTATCTTCATCGGTATATTCTTGAGGATCTTTCATGAAAATCAGCTCATAAAAACCGGGGGTACCGACAAATTCCCGACCTTCATTAATAATGTTACCGCTTTTTTATCGAAATCAATTACACGGTTACCCAGGGTCCACTTCGATATCTCGGGGTCGTATTTTGATCCAAAAGTAGGATCAATGTGCGTCGACTGATTCCAAGCCTGATTGATATATTTACGTACTGGTTCTGGATATTGTCAAATAGTTGTTGTGATTTTTCAAGATTATCTCCTACTAATATAGATTTATCTTCGTCGTCGTCAGTACCTTCATCACCTTCGCTAGGTTTATTGATTGTTATTGAAGGAGGAGGAGAATGATATTTCAACGGAGCCGATTGGAACAGAGTCGTTGGGGGGCCCATTCGTTGGGATCCGACGGGGGTTAATTGGAACGGAGTAGTTGGGGAAAACACCCGTTGGGATCCACTCGATAACGGTGTCGTTGGAAATCGTAATCGTTGTAACGCATACTTGTTGAACAACGGGGTAGGTTTCAACTCAGTCGTTGGGGGTTGAATAGTTGCACGTTGGAGTATTGAAGCTACTTGCGTATCCTGTATTCGTTCAAGACGTTCAGTTATTGGAGAAAATATTCGCTGAATCGTTTTATCCTCCTCAGATCGTCCCATCTTGAAGAAAGCATATTTTTTCCTTATATCTCTAACAAGCTGTTGAATCTTAAGTTTACGTTGGTGCTCCTTAGACATGTTCTTGGGAGTCATGATACTGAAAGTCAACTGAACACTAATCTATTATGATTTTACTTTTATAAATTTATCAAAGCCCATTCGATAACGTCCTTTGTTCAAGTTAAAATCCTTCACTATAACTATAAACCCATATTTATCTGCGTTCCAACACAGAGAGCATAATTCCTTGAATTCATCATACGTCATATCTGGGCTAACATGTTCATC
The DNA here is from genome assembly GCA_030704885.1 of Cynegetis impunctata. Lineage (NCBI taxonomy): Eukaryota > Metazoa > Arthropoda > Insecta > Coleoptera > Coccinellidae > Cynegetis > Cynegetis impunctata. Next base: position 10,891 of record JARQZK010001212.1, read on the forward strand.
ATAAACGTGACGTAGGTTAATATCATCCTGTTTGAAAAGGACTATTATGTTTCCGTTGTCACGTGTTAGATGTTTCTTCATAGAAACGTAGGTTTGGCATAGAAATGCTACGTCAATGGACTTATGTCGACCCATAGAATAATAATACTTAATTTTATTCTGCTTGTCACCCATTATATCATCGAAAGTGAAGATTGTATTCTTTCGTGCTTCACAAGGGTCAATGATTTTATCACTTTCCTCGTATGGATAATATCCAATATCGGGTATACTCTTGAGAACTTGCTCCAATAAGCGATACAAAAATATAAACGTTTTCAAATCTAAGTCCGTTCGGATTGAAAAGTAATGAGAGTAGAGCATTGGATTTTCCTGACCCACTAGGACCAACTATAAGAAATCTACAACTGTTTTGGAATAAATCACCATGTCTTTTACAATCTGATCCTTGAAAATATCTAAATTATCAATGGGTTGCTTAGTTGTTTGTTGTATGACAGACATCTGGATACTCATGTAAATAAAATAAAAAGTCTCTATATGAATAAATAATTAATTCAAAAACAATTCACTTTCATGTTTCCTTAAATATTGATAAATAATACACTCACATCTACAAGATCCGAAGAATTGACATTTAAAACAAGCTATTCCATCAGCATAGTCTTCATCTAGGCCTCTCCCAATACATTTCAATGGACAACAATATATTTTTCCATCAATTTTATTCTAACGTCGTTCATCCTCTAAAATGTTGCATTCAGTTTGTAGAGGTTTATCTAAGCAATATATGGTTAAACCACACCCCATACACTTTACATGATTATCGTGAAATATATATTTTTTAGGTAGAGAAGTTATTTTTACATTATAGAAATATCTGATTAAAACAAAAACGAACATAGATATAAGCAGATATATTGATATGAATATATATCTCACTATTATTTCATAGAGTGACTCTTCAGACATCTTTACTCTGTTAATGCTCTACGTATACTGAATACTATTTGATTGAGAGGTTATAAATAAATGAAACGATAATTCTTCACACATTTTTTATTTGACACATCTTCTAGATTTACATTTCAGTTTACTGAATCTATTTTTATTATGAAAAACATGAGACCAGGGATCCAAGGACATTCGTTTGAAGGAATGAAACATCTTCTTAGCCTCATGAGCAGCAATTTTCTTCTCCAGTATTTTTATATTTTCTAAATGTAGATCTATAGCAGACATGTCTGTATAGTGTTCTATTTCGGTATGAAGTTCCAAACCCATTCAAACAAATCTTTGGAATTTGTCATACTGCTCATGCGCTACTCACTACCATGCTGCATGCACAGAGGTCGTTTCAATTAAAACTTTGGTGGGGTCCAACCTCAATTTTCTACATTTATCATTTGAAGCGTCAGACCAATACAATTCAATTTATTCAATAGAAAATCGTTCGTAATTTTGTTTTCCCTTCACATATACGATATCTATATTGCTTAGTAGTTTTTTTGAGAATAGCTCAGACCATGATGACATCGTTCCAAGTATCTGATTTGTTTCTTATCTTCTAGAGTAAGTGTTGAGTATTCGCTTGGAGGTTTGAATATGAAATGAGCGACTTGATTTCCATAGCTAGTTCTTTCAGACAAAATTCTCCAGCAATGACGAATCCTTGGATATCTACCGTTACAACCTTCATCTTCAAAGTATTTTCTTCAACTGATTAGAAAGATGTCACCTTATTTACAGTTTCATTTAGGGGAGATATCCGATGACGCAATCATGTATCAATATACAGTATGCTCTTGTAGATGCTGGAAATCCATTTCTAGCGTGAATTTCCAACTTAACATCCACGGTAGAAGATTTGAAGCTTTCATCGCGTCTAGAGCAATCGAATACAAATATAGCCCGTAACTTGAATTGCGCATAATCGAGTAGAGCGGCCTTCTTCTCATTCATATAACTTGATGAAAAAATTCCGAAAGTTATGAGAGCTTCGCGAA
>JARQZK010001213.1:0-12854 GCA_030704885.1 Cynegetis impunctata
GGCATTTATTTGAAACTAATCAAATAAACCTCCTAGCGGAGCTTGTTATGAGAGTTCATGAAATATCTACATCTACCTTAGACGGTATTTGTTAAAAATGTGAATTTGTTCATCACAATCGATGGAAATTGATAGACAGACTGCTTCGCCCTTATTGGGGCTCATCAGTATCATCCATCCATCGAAAGTGATAACCAAACCAACATTTCAAAGGCAACGCAATGGCATATGAATATGACACAGCGCCACCAGTTGGAAATAATTCAACCACATCTTTCAGGCCGACGAAACATTTCGGCAACGAGATTTCATACGTCCGGACACCCGAAGGTGGCTTCTATAACTGCTAGGGTGAGGTTGACGTAACAATTCGATGTAACATTTACACACCGCAAGTAGCAATCGCTCCGAATTTTATCCTCTATAGAGGCAAATGAATATAAATAAGAATTCTTCGTGTTATCGATACACGCATCGTGGTAATAATATTCAAGTGAAATTAAGTGAAACTAGGACATTTATTTGAAACTAATATAACAAAGCTAGGAGGTTTGTTTTATTATTTCCAAGACATGTCCTAGTTCCAATCAATTTTATAACCACGGTACATGTATCGATAACACGAAGAATTCTTACTCATATTTATATATATATATATATATATATATATATATATATATATATATATTATATATATATAATATATATATATATATATATATATATATATATATATATATATATATATATATATATATATATATATATATATATATATATATATATATATATATATATATATATATATATATATATATATATATATATATATATATATATATATATATATATATATTATATATATATTATATATATATATATATATATATATATATATATATATATATATATATATATAAATATATATATATAATCTCTTGATAATTGAAGGGGAGAGTGGATAAAGGGGCTAAATGACAAATAGGAAATTTTGAGAAAATAGCAAATTTGTGAAATATCCTGGAACTTTTTAAATATATCAGTTATTAAAATGAAATTTTCAGGGTATATTCCTTTTGAAAGTAACTATCGAACAGGTAATAGAGCAAATATAAAATTTGATTTTTTTAATTGATAACATAAAAAATATGTATATAACCCCTTTATCCATTAACTACTATTCAAATATATTACTAGTACTGACATTGAAAAAGGAGACAACAAATTTATTTTAGCATTTTAATTGTTATAAATATAAAATCGAACTTATAACTATTAAGAAATATATTTAAAATAATATAATAAGGAGGTTACAAATATATATTACTTCGTGCGTCTCTTCTTTGTCGATTGGATTTCTTTTGAGCTTGATTGAGTCAAAATTTCTTCATAGAACCAACGGTGCTGTTCAGGTACGTATTTAATTTGTTGTCTAAGATTTTCTAGTTTTTCGCTAGTTATACTTCTAGTTTTATGTGTAAATCTGACAAGTGTTACTTCTGGTTCTTGTACACGATTCGGATTTTTCAGTAAATTTACCTCTTTAAAGGGCGTGTATGGATCATATGATTCTTTATACAAATAGCTTCCAAAATGTTCAATTCTGATCCATTTTATTCCATCGCGAAAATTGAATTTTTCGTTTAAAGTATTTTTTTTTCTATTCATTAGACCCATATTTGCAGCTAGAGTTTCAAAGTCATAAAAAAGATGTTCCATATTATTAACGATTGAACCTTTTTTGGATGCTTGTTGTATTAAATTTCGATATTGGTCTGGCGTATAAATAGTTTCTGTTTTCCGTAGGACTTTTTCTATTCGGCCAAAATCCCTATCCGAATCTAAATAGGTATGCCCAACCTCGGGAAATTTATGTTCAATCGATTTAAATATTTTCTTTAAAATCAGAAATTGGAAAAAACAAATCATTTGAAAATTTTTGTTTTGCCCTGCACATGAATCGGACCATACACGTAAGTGATTTCTGTTTTTAACTTGATCACTATTTTGAATAAAATTCCACAAACTACTGACTACTTCAATGCTACCTCGATTTGCAATATCTTCTGTCCACGTCTGCATGTAGGGTTTTTCTCCGTCTGTGGAAACAGTGTGTATGCCCAAGTTGTAGAACCACAACTGTCTTAGATAAAATGCCTTCGAAGTAGTTAATTTTGGCAGCGGCATAGTTTGCTGGAGATCAACAGTTAGATATAACACATCAGCGTTCGTGCAGGCAATTTCCCGATCAGATTTTAATAAATCAAAGCCACTTTTAACGTTTTCACGATGCAGTTCATTAGATTCGCCGGAGTCGCACTTACTGCATGTATCACTTTTGGGGTGACTAAACGACAAGTTGAACTTAGTGGAAAATATATTTGCATAAGAAGTCTTCTTTATCTTGAAAATTTCGGGTTTTTTTTCATTTTCACATTTTTCCAAATAGAGTCTGTACATAATGGACATGTTTAGATTAGGTGGTAAATACATTTTATGAGGATTACTATTGCGGGAGTAATGAGAAGACTCGGCTGGAAATTGACCTATTTGCACTTTGATGTAATCTACTACTTCGTTAGTCATTTTATGGGGCCTATTTAGGTGATGTCCACGTTGGTCGGGTGATGGTGCTGATGAGCCTTTCTGTAATTTTTTTTGGATTATTTCTACTTTTTTTTTGCTTATTTGAAAGAGGGTACAGAATGCTGTCTTGCATACCTTAATTTGTTCATTATTTCTAGTAATTACGTAATCGTAGGCAAAAGATTTATGTTTTTTTGCTAATTTAATAGTTCGTTTAGTAGGCCTGCCCAAAATACTTTTAAATAGGAGGGCATTTTTTGAATTGGTATCCAACAGATAAAATTCATTGAAAATAGATTGTCTCATGTCGTTGTTGAATTTCTTATTACATTCCAATCTACATTTCATGTCACTGCATAAATTTTCAAGGCAAACGTTTTTTCCGGCCACTTCATGTCCTTTTTGAGATATGTACTTCTTTCCCCGTGCTCTATTTGTTGCAGCTTCGACTCTTTTCCAAGTTTCTGGTTGTCTAGCCCTTTTTCTAGAAGTCTTTGGTTTATCCGGAAAAACTTTAATTTTTTTTTCTCTAGCATTCAATGATATATTTGTAGTGCGTATAGTATCCGGGTTTACGCTTTTTGATGTGGTGTTTACTATTTCTTTTGGAATATTTTCAATAGTTTCCCCATTCTCGGAATATTTACTTCTATTTGGAGAACTATCACTACTTTCATGTCTCGAAGGAACATACTCATCGCCAGATGAGACATACTCGTCACTAGTCCCTCCAGCATAAAAATCCATAACACCTGAAATATAGTTAAATAATTTATTTTTATAGCAAAAGGAAAGTGTATTTTCTTTTAATAAAATACCTTCAGTTGACAGATTACTTGTTTCGTTCAAGTTTGATTTCGTTAATTCTGATGTCTCAGAGGATAACAAATAAGTACTGCATTGACTCTCACACATGTTGTCCTCAATATCGGCTGAATTTGTAGGGTTGTTTTCTCCTGAGAATTTTTCTTTCATAGTTCGGTTGTGATTATCCACTAATAACAAGTAAACAATGCTTTTAAATTTGATTAAAACATAATATAATAAAAAAATATTTCTTGATGTGCATCATTTCGTTATAATTGTTTTTTTTTTATTGAATGAGAAAAGTTTACATAAATCATAAATAAATGTATAAATATCGAAAAGTAATTTTGTATACATACCATTTCCTATGTTTTCACCAATAACTTTCATAGCAGAATTTTCTAGAGCCTTTTTAACCATCAATTTTCCACGAGAAAGCATTTTTTTCTGCGTTTTAATGAAGTTTCACTCAATTCACACTAATTTCTACTCAATAGTTTGACAACTGATTTTTGAGGTTAAGCCGCACTTCGAACTAAAACGCTGTTGACATAGTGGATGAAGGAGTTAAGAGTAAGTCTTATAACAAGTTTGAAACGGATAAAGGGGGTATGTGATTTAAACTCCTTTATGCACTTTATTTTGTTAATAGGGTATTACATAACCCCTTTATCAACTCGATATCTTTTAAAATATAACAGATTTTGCGTGGTTGAAGGGTTTAAAAGATTTCTTGGCACTTGACTCCTTTATCCAATGCAAAAAATGCAAAACAAGAAAAATGTCACTTAGCCCCTTTATCCACTCGCCCCTTCAATTATTAGCAATAACAGGCTTGTTGAATCTCAAAAAACTCCATTTTATTTAAAAGTTGACGTTCAGCCACGACATTCGTGGCTTTATCAAAACTTTTGAAAAAATTGAAATTTCTTTGATATTTATTGATTAGAAAAAATTTGAATAGAAAAAGACTACTATGTTTCACTAAAATTTTTCGGCTTTGGCCATTCTTTGTTATTTATTACGTGCTATTTCAGTCTAATATTAACATTCATATCTGTTATTATTAGATGGTAAGGGAAACCACAGAAACCTTTACCCACGTAATGTTCGAAATAAGTTCAAATTATTTTGATTTTGAAAAGTCAAAGAATAGGGTACTATTTATCTTTTTTTTTTAAATTTCTCATTGCGGCTGTGGCCGTCTTCAGTTATTAATTACGTGCTATTTAGTCCAATATCAACAGACAGGTCTGTCGATGTTAGATGGGAAGGGAGCCACAGAAACCTTCACCCACGTAATGTACGAAATAGGTTTGAAATATTTGATTGTTGTCTTTAAAAAGACATTACTTGTAATTTTGGAGATGACATGTTCTATACTATACTTTCTTTTTAGAAAACTTGAAAATTCTAGATGTTTAGATTTTGTCTAAGAAGATGAGTTGTTATGGTTAGAGTTTGTTTGTTGAATTATTTTGTTTTGATTTATGTTGTTTCTTAGAAAAATTAAGGAGTAAAATCTGCGTATATTGAACTTAAAGGTTTGATATCTGTTCTATCATTAACGACTTTATTTGATTTTTTTTGAATATGTAACATTTCTAAAATTTCTCTGCGTTTATGATCCTTTTCTCTAACATTTTTGTGCTATTAAAGTTGAAAGTATGATTCTCATTGTTTTTATGTTTTATTAGCGCTGATATAACAGATATCAAACATTTGAGTTCAATATACGCAGATTTAATTGGGTGGGAATCTTGGGTGGTATACTTGAAAAAAAAATAACTACATCCCAGGACATCAATTTAGAATTAAGTGGCAATTGAATATTTTCAATTTTATTGACTAAATCGTAAGAGTTATACTGATAACCTCATACATAGTACCTACTTCCCTATATCCATTCCAACAAATGGCAGCTTTCAATAGTATGGCTCATCGCATAGTAAATATTCCACTATTAAACGCCAATTTCAACATCGACAAGAATATTATTAAGCAAATTGCCGTAAATAATATTTATGATCCCATAATAATAGACAATATAAATGAAAAGTTGTTCAAAAATGCGATTAACCAGGTGTACCCCCTTACTAAAAATAATATCGAATATAACAGCCTCACTTTCATCGAAAATTCCAGTAAAAAACTTAAATCTCTCTTATCTAAGCACAACATTATTATTGCTTATCATACCGATAATAATTTAGGTACTTATATAAAAAATAAGGAATCCAAAGTTCATAAGGATAATGAATCAGGAGATTATAAAATTAATTGTGGTGATTGTGATAAGTTTTACATTGGTCGAACTTTCAGAAGTTTTCAAACTAGAATTTCAGAACACAAACGTAGGCTTTGTTAATCAGTAGTCGGATTCACATTATGCATACCACTTAATCCAAGAAAATCACACATTCAATTTCGACTTTAAAATATTAAATACTGAAAGTAAAGGAATTAAACTTAATTTTTTAAAATCATTACGGATGAATAATACAAGCATTCCGGTCTCCTATTGAAAAGCCAAATCGATCGCCCCCTTCTTAATCTTTTCAAAATTATCGAACTACCTGACTAGTAGTTCAGAATTGGTTTTTCCTCTTCTAATAATTATTTGTAACCATCTCTCTATTTACCACTTCTACACAATTTGTCATTTCCTGTTTTCGATATAATAGAGAATCATAGTTAGTTTGTCATTAGCATCTGAAGAAGGTGAAGTTCCACCGAAACGTGCGTCATGCGTTATTTCTTATAATAAATGTGTAAATTGTAATTATTATCCATTGTTCAAATATGTTTATTAATTTACACCAAGTATCGGCCCAATCAATCCAAAATATAAATAAATATATATATATAAAATTATATATATATATATATATATATATATATATATATATATATATATATATATATATATATATATATATAATGGGTGTGCCATATACACAATGACCTTGACCTTGAAAGGTTGGTTAACCTTGAGTCGATATTTAGGAGTGGGGGTAACTTAGTTGAGGGGCGTGCACCATACACAATGACCTTGAATATTTATCAGGAGTGGGGATAACTTATTTTTCGATTGGTTTACCTTGTAAATAGAACAGACCTTGAGCATAATGACTCTGAATATTTATCAGGAGAGGGGATAGCTTATTTTTCGATTGGTTGACCTTGAAAATAGAACAGACCTTGAGAGCATTAACCTTGAATATACCAGGAGTGGGCTCAAGTTTGATTTAAATTGGTCAATAGTGGCCTTGACATTTTTATCCCTACTCTCCCATCTACAGTATATATTCCGTAATACGTGAAAGTGATACCATACCATACCAAACAATATTTCGAGCACTATCTAAATTACAGATTGTAGAATGGGTAAGTTTCTATACATTATGTATATTACATATTAACATTATATAATTGAATTTCAGCCAATATCTGCTACAACCTCCTCCGTTTGGTAGAAGAAAATGGTGAGGAAGGACCATTATTGTGCCTGCCGTGCATCAAGGATATCAACCAAGCATTTACTATGGAGCATATCCATCGGCCGTGGATGCAATTAGATGAGATGTTATGTAACTCGTGTGGCAGTCAATTGGCACATCCGTTGGGGAACCAGGAGGATTGTACCTACATAGCATGCCATCTAATATTCGCTGATTGGGATGATGAACGGCGGTCAATGATGGTCGGAGATGTTGTTGTATACAACGCTGATTCCGAATGCGATAGTTCGGATTCAGGAATCAGTGATGTAAAGCAGCAAATAATTTGTAAATTTAGTATATAGTTTGTAAATAAATGAAGATTATTTAGTATTCTAATTTCACTTACACTGGGTGTAACTCGAAAATGAAAACATATAAGGTGAATCATAAAATGACAAGTATCAGAAAATAACGGCACTCCGTGAAGAAAGGTGGTTCTTTCATAAATAAGTTAATTGATAAATTACCGTTTGAGTTACATTTACCAACATATCAATATTGTGGTCCAGGAACTAATCTAGAGAAGAGAATAGCTCGGGGGGATATCAGAATATATTTATTAGATCAAGCGTGCTGAGGACACGATCTAGCATATGACCAATCATCTGATTTTGATAAGAGGAGAGAATAATAAAAGCTGATAATATTTTAATTCAAAAGGCAAGAGAGCGATTGAGATCAGAAGACGTAAGTGAAAAAGAAAAAGCGGCTACATTTATTGTACTCATGCTCATGAAAGCAGAAACAAAAATAGGTATGGGACTTAAGCGAATATCTAAAAAGCAATCACGTAAAGGTAGAACTTTGGTAGCGCCTAAAGGTGGAGGTTTCTTGCCATTTTTATTACCACTTCTTGGAGCTCTAGGCGCCTTAGGATGAGGTGCGGCTTCTATAGCATCAGCAGTTAATAGAGCGAAAACAATTAAACAAATGTTGAAAGAGACTATGGGACATAATAAGGAAATGAAACTCAAGGGAAAAGGTTCAGTACGAAAAAAGAAACGTAAGGGAAAGAGTTTATACATAGGTCCATATCAATGGTATCAAAAAAATTACCAATAAAGTTACCACGACTAGCACTCACAAATGTAGAACTTGAAAATTTAGTAAAGAAGTTGAAGATCCCGAATTTTAGAGGAGTATTCATGAGAAATCAGCTACCACAAAAAATACGGAATAATGAAACTGGTATTATTAATTTAGATGAAAGTAGTGGAAAAGGTACACATTGGACGGCATATATAAAGATCGGTAGGAATATATATTACTTTGATAGTGTTGGGAATTTGGGTCCTCCTATAGAGGCAAGGACATATTTCAGAAGCGATAATATGAGAAACAGAATAATGTACAATAGACAGAAATATCAATCTTTCAATACATATAATTGTGGACAATTAGTTCTGAAATTCTTATATAGTTGATCACACCAATACAATTATAGTTAAAGGAATTCTTCAGAAGAAAAATGTTCTTCGTGCTTACTGGTAAATCATTATTTTTAATTTCGGAATTCAACCCTCCAATTGAAGTTAAAGATGGAAGATATGTGTTAGGCCTTACATCTTTCGAAATTTACAATTCCATCCCAAATATTGATAAAGGGCGTAATACAATAAAAATTGGTTCAAAAGAAATAGAAATTCCGACAGGGTGTTATCAACTTCAGGACATAAATAAATATAGTCAGCATGAATTCAGCAACGATTCAAATTTTAAGCATATATTTTTCGAATTGTCTGCTAACCACAATACATTGCACTCACATATTAAGTGTACAGAAGAGGTGGATCTATCTAGTGAAAATAGTATTGCATCTTTGATCGGATCAACCTGAGGAAAATATCAAAAGACGTGAAAGAAACTTCAGACAATATTGCCGATATTATTACAGTAAACTACATATCTGTTTAGTGTAATACTAGTGAGAGGCTCCCCCGCCTATTAAATAGATCCGTGAAAACTATAGATCGATGAAAATATAGTTTCCCGAACCACGATGAGTTCAAAGCCTGTCCCTGCCTCTGTCGAACGGTACGTGATTGAACCGAACGCATCCTTTATCTATGGTACGCGACGCGTCAAGTGCTGAGCTCGTCCCTGCCTCTGTCGAACGGGCGCGCCATCTGCTGCTCACTGTCAATAGTGTCAATCTGTAGTTTGTGCGAAATCAGTAGGATACTACTATCTCGTTGGGCCTCGCCGTGCCGATGCTTCTCGATAGAATTCGACCCGTCCAACTGTCGGCTCGAAAGGCGGTCACGTGAATTCTAGTCCATGGGAAGCGAAAATAGTTCTTAAGTGTCCGGAATGCATCCAATTTCGCGAATTTCGGAGAAACGTCAAACTTTAAACGTTCGATATCGAAAATCGGCGTCTCGGATCGAGGCGAGACGTAGCCTAAGCACTACGGAAAGGACGTGGGAAATCGACGGGGCCCTTCGGGCCCCGCGATTCGGTGCCGCTCTCCTTATCTCGGCTTCGTAAGTTTGGCAAAATGCGGCCTTCGGCCGCCTGCATTTTGGGAAGTCGAATTTGGCAAACCAATTATTTATTTAGTTTAGTATTGTATATAACAGTTAGCAGTTTCAAAAATGAAAGACTCAACATATAATACATCAGTTTTCACCCAGCGCACCACCTGGCTTCAAAATAGTTGAGTCGCCAGAACACGTGATTTATTTACCTATTAGTGTTAATATAATAAGGAATATAGTTATTAAAATAGTTGACCAAAATGATAAACTAGTTAATTTCCAACAAGAAACCATCACAGTAGGTTTACATCTCCGAAAAGATATATAGTGTGAGTATAAATTTTAGAAGAATGTATATGCTTTCCAAGTATAAAAATGAAAAAATATGTCGAAAAGTGTCCAGTAGGAAAAAAATCACTCAGATATTAACGTCTGAGAACAAGCAATTCTTGAAATCTCTAGGATATACAGTATATTAGTGAAATGTTTACCATAAACGAAGGAATACCTACTGACGAATCAGTTGTCTCATACAAATATCACATTCATGAGTCATATACATCACGATACAATAATAACGACGAAATAAGAATTCCACTGCAGGAAGATTTATGTATGTTACCAAGTGAGAGTTACGGAGGCTCCGTGGCGGAGAGGTTGTAGGTAGCGCTATGCCGTCTTCGTTGACGGAGTCGGTGGGTTCGATTCCCACCGTAATCCTGGGTGTTTGTGTGCGTTCTGAGTTTTCAGTGGTTCCCCTCATTTAGTAATTTGATGGCTAATGTCCATAGATGACGAAGCCAATATTGTACGGGGGTCGGGCATTGTGAGAGGGCACACGTCCCACCTCTTTTAACAAAACAAAAAAAAGTGAGAGCTATCTCTATGTTGAAGGTCAATTATGAAAAGCAGATGGAACTTCTTCAGGAATAAACACTTATTTCGCCAATAATGGAATTGCATATTTGTTTAGTGAAATGAGGTATGTGGTGAATGGTTTCGTTGTTGATATGAATACGAAACCAGAATTAACAAGTACAATGAAAGAATTAGCATCATTTAACAAGAGCGAAGCTGCGAAATACGAGAATGCAGGGTGGTTCCAAGGAAAGGAGAGAAGTAATATTAAAAATGGCCTATTTAGTGTTTGTATTCCATTGAAAATGTTATAAGGTTTCGCTGAAGATTATAAAAGAGTGATGGTTAATATATTCCAAAAATTTATTTTAATTCGTAGTAAAAGCGATGAATTGGCATTGAAATGTAAACTCAGTACAGATGGAACAAAATGTCTCGCAGATGACAACGCTAATGTTATGATTGATAAAATAATGTAGTAAATGCCACACATAGTATCAGGGTTGCGTGAAGAAGTGAGTTTAACTAAATTCATAGAAAAAGGTAAAGACATCATAGTTCCATACAGAACCTGGGAACTACATAGTTTTTCATCGTTACCAAATACAACAAGGCATACATGGAATGTGAAGACATCAACGAAATGAGTATCACCAAGATATATTATTATGGGATTTCAAACTGATAGGGATCGATTGGAAGATGACAGTAGCAAATTTGATACGTGCGATTTCAGTAATATTCGACTATTTTTGAATAATGAACGTTACCCGTATGAAAACTTGAATATTTCATTTAAGAATAATCAGTTTGCCACATTGTATGAAATGTTCACACAATTCAGATCATCATATTATTATGATTATAACTCCGAAACTGACATAACACCATCGCAGTTTGCGGCATCTTACCCACTAATCATTGTCGATTACGCTAAACGAAAAACTGGGTTTCAAACCCAATCAGTTGCTCTTAGAGTTGAGTTTGAAACTAATACTCCAATACCTAATAACACTACTGCTCATGTATTAGTAATAAGTGATCTTGTGTTCACATATAATCCGTTAACCAAATCAGTGAAATAATATGTCATATGTTATAGTAGATATAAAGGGATTCACTATAAATAAAAAAATATTCTACACCAAAGAACTTGCAATTTTGAAGAATGGTAAAATAGCACATTTTATTTTCAAAGAACCGTTTCCATTCAAAGATCTTCCTGAATCATACTAAAGTGAAAGAAACTATCTTGATATTAGTGATAATCTGACTAATGGAGGGCTTACACCTCTCAGTGTCGAGGATCTCAAGATTACTGCTACCCAACTCCCCCCCTGTGACGTTGCATGTAATGATGATAAGATTGTTCATTTCTGCGGTAAAGACATGATAGAGTTATTGAAAAACCAATTAAAAAAGAAAATTAATGTTTGAGGGGGGGTTTACCCAACAACCACAACAAGAGGCAGAAATTATTAAAACCGTGGACTCATCAAATAACTCCTCAGGAGATGAGTTTGAGCGACCGATGAGTCCTGTTTTCAGGAGGAGAACGAATTTCAGAATGAAATCATTCACAGAAAACTCAAGAGGGTAAATCTGGCAAGAATTCAAATCACAAATTCCTGAATCTTAATAAGCGTTTCAAACCTATTCGAGGAAATTTTCAAAATTTATAATTCACCGTACAACACAACGACATATGACAAGCGTGTCGCTCCTCCTCGTTGTTTTGTCGGATATCCATAAGTGTTAAAATTGATTGATTTTGCTTTTATTTACATAAAACACTTATGGTAACTAATGGCGACAGTGTTTGGTTTATTGATTTTTTTATTTTTTATTTTCAAGAAAACTGTGAAATCCTTCCAATGTTCGTTCTGCAACTATTCACGACATCATCGTCTATGAACAGGCATTTAATTCTGTGAAGAAAGCGAGAACACAGGAGCCGAAAATGATGCGCTGCTAAGTATGCAACTTTGACATTGTATCCAATCTCCACAACGCCCATCTAAAGTCCAGAGCACATAAGGACAAAGTATTCATCCCAATCAGTGAAGGTGTTTCGAAAATAGGGTCAGCCTTCAAAAATAGGATTGTATCCTACAGGATTGATGCTGACAACCATACAATCAGCATCGATGATTTTTTTTCAAAAATTATGCATAAAATTGTGGAACTTATTCAAAATAGTCTTTCATATATGACTACACTAAAAATCAATTTTGAATTGTTTGGATTATTCACAATTGAAACTAAGAAAATTTTCGATATCAAATCCTTCAATACTCAAAATGTTATCATCACGCTGTGGACAAATTTGGCTGATGTCGTCAAATTTATGAACGTTATTATTCAAAAGATGTCTGAATTTCAGGAGAGAGATTCTGGTAGGTGAAATTGTATATTATCAACTAACTTTTATAGAAATCTGTTTTCGTTATTAGGTTGGGCACTTGTTAAAACTATTGATTAGAGAGCTCAACATCAATCGGTATAATCAGGAACATTGACAGCTTCATCATACAGTTGCAACTACCGACATGTAAACAATACCACTCAAGAACAAAGAACTTCCGTTGTCAATGTTAAGAACACCGACCTTCACTGCTTCGGA
>JARQZK010001214.1:0-12807 GCA_030704885.1 Cynegetis impunctata
AGATTCATCGGTGTGGTCATCTTGGTAGCTCCATTAGAAGGTTATTTGAGTATTTTGAGTAATCAAATACGTCTGATGATCTATGCTCTATTGGTACTTAATAACGCACCGATCCTATACTATAATATATCATATATTTCATAACAAATGTCTTATTATCTTATCTATGATCGACGTTCATTCTTTGTTATTTATTAGTCGTTATTATGAGGTACGTCTTAAATTACCTTCATCGTGTACACATTCACTATTATTTGGACAATAATAGAAGAAATTCTCATTAACTGTGGAAAAATCTTAAACAATTATTACCAAATAAAATTGAAAATATACCACATATAGTCATTAATAATGAAATAGTTACTATCATATTTCTCAGAGATTCAACACATATTTTGTAGATAGTGTAAAACAAATTGTGGACACAATTGTTCCGATTCACGACCATGATTATGTAATTAAATTTATTCCGTCAGTACTAAGCATGAATAGGTTCAACCAAGTAGACGTGGCATACTTAAAGAATATTGTGAAAAGTTTGAAAAAGACAGGCAGTTGTGAGGATGAAATAACAGTCAAGATACTGAAAGATGCGTTTGAGGTTTTTGGGAATAGATTTTTAGATATAGTAAACACGTCACTGACGTATGGTAATTTTCCAAAAGATTGGAAATGCTCTTTAATAATACCGGTACAAAAAATTTGTAATACTGTTAAACTAGAAGAATTTAGACCCATAAATTTAGTGCCACCGTATGAAAAAGTTCTAGAATTAGTGGTTAAAAAACAGATTGGGGACTTATGTGAAACTTTCAGTGTTATTACTGAGTTACAATCGGGTCTCAAGAGAAATTGCTCATGCGAGACAGCACTCTTGAGCGTATGTGAGGAATGGTACAAAGCCATAGATAGAGGGGAAATAGTAATTGTAGTTTTGTTGGATTTCAAAAGAGCTTTCGAAACCTTATGTAGATTATTGCTATTAAAAAATTAAATAAAATTGGTAGGGGTGGTCAATAAATGGTTCAATTCTTATCTAGATTCACGATCACAAAAAGTTAAATTCAACGGTTCCGGATAGCATTGGAGTGGACTTTGGAGTACCTCAGGGAACTGTCCTGGGCCCATTGCTGTTTTCCTTATATATAAACGATATCGTTTCTCATGTAAAAAAATATTCTATAAAGCTATTTGCTGATGATACTATACTTTATATAAGTGGTAGGGATATCAAGAACCTATCAGAAAGTATCAATCAGGATCTTTCATCAGTAAACGAATGGCTATGTGATAACAGTTTATCCTTAAATGTAAAAAAATCTAAGTTTATAATTTTGGGCACGGGGAAGACATTCAACAACACAGTAAATGAAAGTACAACTATTGAATTGATAACCAGGAAATTGAAAGAGTAAAAACAGTCAAATATTTAGGTATTATATTGGATGAAAAGTTGAATTTCAACGAACATGTTGATTTGATTTCTTCTAAAATCTCAAAGAAAGTAAATTTTTTGAAAATAATTGGAAGAAATCTGACAACATACGTAAAGTTGTTGCTTTACAAATCAATAATTATGCCACACTTTGTATATTGTTCCACTTTGTTATTCGGACTGAGCAAGGAAAAAAATCAACAGTTACAAAAACTGCAGAATAGGGCCATGCGAGTAATTTTGAAATGTAATAGATATACTCCAATAAAAACTATGTTGAATACTCTAGAGCTGATGTCTGTTAGGCAGAGAATAGTCTTCGCCACTTATATATTCATTTATAAAGTTAAAAACCGACTGCTTCCAAATAATGTGATCAAAAATATAACCTGTGTCAGTGACGTGCACGGCTGCGACACTAGAAGTGCTAATTGCTTTTACATGCAGGTTTGTCGGCTTGCTAAATCTAGAAATAGTATATATTTTATGAGGGATTCAATAGATTTAATAAATTGCCTAGTGATATCAAAAATAGTACTAGTTGTAATGTATTTAAGCGTAAGTTAGCAATGTTTGTTTTAAGTAATATGAAATGTTAAGCCGAAATGTCTAGGCTTCTCAGCAGGTGTAGATTTATGTAATAGCTTATGCTAAAATAAACGATATTATTATTATTATTATTATTATTATTCATTTGAAATCTTTTATTATACCTTAACAGTATATTTAATAAAGTCTATAAACAGTTCGCTGATCATTTGATGGAACGTTATTGATAAAATTATATTATTTAATAAAATATTTGGCCAGATTGCACTAAAAATTATAATAAGGAATAGTTTAGTTTCATCGAAATGTTTTTGTAATATATTCATTTTATGAATGATATTCAAGTTAAGTTGTATTTGCATGCAACTTAAAGATTATAATAATCTTGAGTATTTCTTGAACATTTTGCTGTTACAGATTTGTAGTTATTATTCAGCTTCAATTTCGACATATCCACAAAGAACTGAACAAAAAATATCATACAATAAAAATACCATAAACAGTATCTAAACGAACGTTATAGAGAAATGCTTAATTGGAACTGTTTGTCATGTACTGAACTCTCAAATTATTCTTATACATACTATTCATGTTCCGTAATGGGCTCGTTGGGGGTCTAATTTGTGCCAATTTGTGAAGTGTTCTCTCTATACATACTGAATGAACTTCTGTATGCTGTCGCTTCGTCCCCTCTCGAATTAATGTCAATCAGTCTCCTATTTACGTAGGAAATCACTGGCATCATGATTCTTTTGTGCACAGTTTGTGCGGGATTGAAACTTTTAAACGATGTTCTATTTTACAGGGGATATTACCATCCTATTCAGTTTTATATGGCTCTTCATGAACCGGAAACACTAATTGTTAGCGAACATGAAGAAAAGTTAATTGTAGATTTATGTCATCTATATTATATTAATACGTGAAAAGTAGTATATTGTTTTATTAGGAGTGGTACTTTTTGTGGCGACACTAAGGATGTGAATTTTAGTCGAGCCACAAAAAGTGCTTTTCTCCGAATAAAACATGCGATTTTTTCCGCGAACGGTGTTCAAACAATAGAATTGAGATGATATTTTTAAAAAGGATTAGATGTGAAGAAACTTAAAACTAGATTGCTTTCCTTGGTTTTGTAGATGTCAAGGCAACATAAATTTGACAATTCAACAAAATAATTGTCAGAAACATTTAAAGTCACTTATCTACTCATTATAGGACAATGCGTTTTTCGTAAGAACCCCAGTATTAAGAAATGACTTGTATTAAAATATATAAAATTTTTCTTACAGATTACATCATGTCGGATTCGGAACGCAACTGTACGCCGCCCGACGTTCTTGATATTGCCGTGAGAGTACAAAAAACTGTACTTTTTTGTACGCTCACGGCCCGACAAAAAAGTAAAAACAAAAGGACGTCTGTGAAATCAAACTTCAACATTGAGAACAGAGGTTAAAAAAGTCGTCATTTTTTGACGCTTGCGGAAAAAAACTTTTTACCAATTCTTTTCTTTTGCATCAACTCAATCCACGTACAAATTTCTAACCTTTTAACTCCCTTAGGAGGAGGTTTGGGATGAAAAATTCAGATCCAAGGACCCTTCAAAAAGCCCTAGGAAGCTGATTTTCGGAGATGCTGCAGATAATTACCTAATCTTCACATCTTTCGCTACCGGCTTGAAGTATTTCCATTCATGCGCGTCTCCGATACACCCAGGTCCAAAATTTGAAAATGCCAAAATTTTGACTGAATTTACCCAAATGTCGATAGTTTTGTTCTGCATCAATAAACACCCCAGATACCCAGTTTCTAGCTCATCATATCTGATGAGGGCCGCTTGAAACGTCAAAATGTACCGGAAAAAAATTAATACATATATATTTTTTTTTAGTTTTCATATATATGTATATAGATATATATATATATATATATATATATATATATATATATATATATATATATATATATATATATATATATATATATATATATATATATATATATATATATATATATATATATAAAATAAAAATATATATATATATATATATATATATATATATATATTATATATATATATATATATATATATATATATATATATATATCTATATATATACCATAAAAACATACATAATGATGAGCTTATGAATTGGTTCTTGAAGAACGAGCTAGTGCTTAGTTCAAAAAAGACAAATATTATATTCTTCAAAACAACAAGATCGAATCTGGTAACACCGAAAGAAGTAATTGTAAATGGAAGGTTGATTAGCGCTACCGCTTCTACGAAATTTCTAGGTTTGCATCTGGATGAGAACCTTCAGTGGAATGTATCTTAGACCTAAATAAAAAATTGTACAGGGCTTTGTTTTTCATGAAAGTTCTAAAGGCATATGTGAGCCAGAAAGTACTATTTGTTGTTCGCCATGCAAATTTTCATTATCTTTTGAGATTTGGAATTATTTTCTGGGGCCGCAACTCTGTTATGAGTGATGTATTCATAAAACAAAAACAAGCTCTTCGAATAGAGTTAGATTTAAAAAAGACTGATTCATGTAGGGGACTTTTCAGAGAGAATAATATTTTAACAATTACAGGCCTATACATATTTGAAATATTAATGTTTATTTTCAAAAACCACTTTTTTTCAACAAGCTACCAAATAACATTGAATAGACTAGAAATTTCAAACAATACAAACATATTCCTTATTAGTACGATTAGAACCATATAAGTTGTCAGACTACCTAGGAGATTTAACATAGATTCCTTCAAACTATATATAGTTAATTCTTCCCTTGTGCATTGTTAGCCCTTCATTTCAATGAAGAATTACTATTGTGTTGTTATTTTGGGTGTTATTTAGCATTATTTAATTTTTTAATTTAGTTTGGGAGGTTTATAATGTTACTGAAATTTTGTAATTTGATATGTTTAATATTTTCATTTCATGATTATTGAATTCAATTAGGACAAAGATCATGTTAAGAATAGTTGCGTTAGTTTGTTAGCACTCCATTTTTTATTGATTATATATTAGATATATTAGACATTATTATTATTATATACATATATATATATATATATATATAATATATATATTATATATATATATATATATATATATATATATATATATATATATATATATTATATATATATATATATATATAAAAATATATATATATATATATATATATATATATATATATATATATATATATATATATATATACAGGGTGATTCATTAAGGGTGGCGACCGGCCGTATCTCGGAAACCGTATGTCCTAGAATTTGGGGAAAAAAATTTTTATATGCAAATCTACCCTAAAAAAATGATTAAAAATGTTTTTGAGTCCATAGTTTTCCGCTAGGTGGCGCAAACTACCACTTATAAAATATAATTGGATTTTTTACGAAATATTTCCCAATTTAGGCTGGTAAAAAATATCAAATTTAGAAACTACTGTTCTAATTCCACAACTCTTGTAAGAGTCATTTTTCTGTATTACCTATTCTGAAATGGTGGGGGAAGTTCGCTTTCTTTGACATAAAAAAGACTGTAACTCCATAATGCATCAACCGATTTTCGAAAACGTAGACTCTACGCAAAGAGTATTGAATGTAGATTTCAGTAACAAATAACAAAAACACTTTTAATTTTCCAATCGGCAACTAGAGGGCGTTATGTAACACCTAGCTCTATTTATGATTTTTTTTGAGAAATTTCAAACGCAATGCTATAAATCTTACTAGCTAACAAAAAGCCAATTTTGATGACTTATTGACCTGTTAAAACCGCGAACTGATATATCTTTTCATTCCAAAGATATTGGCATTTTTTGATGAGTGTTGATGATTGTTGGCTCGCCCTGTAAGGTGGAAGAGAAATTATGTTGCTAAAATTGTTTTGAAAATAAAATAACAAGTAGAAACGCATCACCAAAATATTTATCAACATTAGATAATGAAACAAAACTAAGGGAGCTACTCATAACAGAAATTTACAAAACGCTCCCACTATATCATTATTTTAAATACTCAAAATGCTTGCCGTTATTTGCTTTGAACTATTTCGGATAAAAATTTTCGGGTAAAAATTCAATCCCAAATCTCTCAAACGGTCTCTTATAGTTTTATGTTCATGGAGGAGCTGCAATATTACGAATGATATTAAACTGTTGAGAGATAGATGTTTCAAAAGTCAGCAAGTTACCTATGGAAATGACACCAATGTTTTATGATTGTTTACTTTTAAGTTTTTATTGCTGTCAAATTTATTCTGACTGTTTGCAAACTAACTCTTTTATAATGCCTTTTTATTCAAATGGAGAGGCATATGATATGCCCAGTATATATTTTGAAAGTCTACAAAATGAAGTAATTGCTGAACGGGAGTAGGTATGCGATACGATATCCTGAAAGACGGCGTCATTCTCGGAAATTATTCAAAAGATTGGCACGAAGATTGCGAGAAACCGGAAATGTTCAACCTGTCGTATTAAGAAATAGGATACGTAGAAGTCGCAATGAAGAAAATGTTACTAACGTATTGGTGTTAGTTAAGTCTGAACCCCATTTGAGTATACGAAAAATTGCAAGAGATCTAGGATTGAATTATTCTTTGGTGCAAAGAATATTAAAGGATTTAAAAATGCACTCTTATCATATTATTTCACAACAGCATGAAATTAGCCCAGACAAAAATTGTAGATCAGATAATTATCCATAAAAAATTTGAAAATACTTTTTCTTCTAAAGGTTTACGCGCACTTATCGGAAGCGTCGCGAACGGAAGCGTTGCGAGACGAAGAGTCATTTAGCTGATGTCCGCGCACTTGGCCGAAGCGTCGCGTCACTTCTCGAACGGCTCGGCGAGAATTTTATTTATTTATGCATTTGAAATTTGAACGAATGCAGTACGTTGTCCAGTGAGATACGATGAGCACCTCGTCAGAAGAAGATCTCCTTGTATTGGGTTTAATTGCCGCAATGGAAGAAGAAGAAAAAAACAAGAAAAAATGCTGGGTTCACAATATTAACCAAAAGAGAGATACGTACGGTGAATATCATCATTTGTTTAATGATCTTAGACAGGATAGAAAGAAATTTTTCAAATATTTCCGTATGTCAGAGGAAAAGTTCCAACAAATTTAGCACCACTTCCTACCAAATACTGCTACAGACTGCAATATGAGATAAGAATCAACGAATATTTGAATCTTCTCGACGCCTGTGACGGCGCACTGAGGCGAAGCGTCAAGAGAAATGACTCCTAGTTGGTCCGAAGAGAATTCGCGCGTCGACTGACGCGACTCTTCGGTTCGCGACGCCGTAGTGCGCGGGCTGCCATTGAAACTAATGTAAACTTCTTGGGCGAAGAATCTTCGCGACGCTTCCGTTCGCGACGCTTCCGATAAGTGCGCGTATACCTTTAGAGTCGCAGTTTTTGAGATATAACGATTCAAAAAGTTGAAAGAGTTGTAATCGTCATAATATGCATGTTTCAACGCCACCTTTGAGCTAGTGTTTTTTCGCATTTCTTTCAACTTTCTGAATCATTAATCTCAAAAGCGGTGGTTCTGAGGAAAAAATTTATGAAATCGTTTTTTATAGATAATTAGGTTATCTACAATTTTTGTCTGAACTAATTTTATGATAAAACTTACTGCTTTGCTGAAAATCACAAAAAAACCGTTTTTATGATATTCGAACCCAATTAAATTTTTTTGCACGTATCAGATCGATGAAGACTTTTCAGATTTCATTTATAATGGTGTTTTGAACAATCCTACCAATTTTCAGATGGGTGCGAATTTTTATAACTTCACTCCTATTTTTCTTTCCGGTCTAATTTGACCGGACTAGTTTTGTTTCATTATGTAATGTTGATAAATATTTTCATGATGCGTTTCTACTTGTCATTTTTTTTCAAAACAATTTTAGCAACATAATTTCTCTTCCACCTTACAGGGCGAGCCAACAATGACCAACACTCATAAAAAAATGCCAATATCTTTGGAATGAAAAGAGATATCAGTTCGCGGTTTTGACAGGTCAATCAGTCATCAAATTTTGCTTTTTGTTAGCTAGTTAGATTTATAGCATTGCATTTGAAATTTCTCAAAAAAAATCATAAATAGAGATAGGTGTTACATTACGCCCTCTAGTTGCTGATTGGAAAATTAAAAGTGTTTTTGATATTTGTTACTGAAATCTACATTCAATACTCTTTGCATAGAGTCTACGTTTTCGAAAATCGGTTGATGCATTATGGAGTTACAGTCTTTTTTATGTCAAAGAAAGAGAACTTCCCCTACCATTTCAGAATAGGTAATACAGAAAAATGACTCTTACAAGAGTTGTGGAATTAAGACAGTAGTTTCTAAATTTGATATTTTTTACAAGCCTAAATTGGGGAATATTTCGTAAAAAATCCAATTATATTTTATAAGTGGTAGTTTGCGCCACCTAGCGGAAAACTATGGACTCAAAAACATTTTTAATCATTTTTTTAGGGCACATTTGCATATAAGAATTTTTTTCCCCAAATTCTAGGACATACGGTTTCCGAGATACGGCCGGTCGCCACCCTTCATGAATCACCCTGTATATATATATATATATATATATATATATATTAATATATTTATTTATTCATATATGTATATATATATATATATATATATATATATATATATATATATAACAGACAAAAACATTGCAAGAATCGTGGTCCAGGAAGTCTAAAACGGATTTGAAAACCTTCTCCGAACCTCTCTGTTGCATTTGTATACAGTGCAATATTATATTATGTTCAGGAAAAATACGTCCATTCATTTTATGTGGTTGTTTAGCTGCATGAATGCTTCCTCAGTAAAACTCTATATTTTTAAACTTTCATCAAACATCCCCATCAATTAGGCGCGAATGCCCGAAGCGTTGATTCCTGTTTTTCCATTGGGCGCGCAAGTATATAATGGAGATGAGTTCAGTAACGGCGTCGTGTGGAGCGATAACGAGATACAGCAATCCAACACAATGGCCGGGCGGGGCGCACAGAAACGGAGATATAAAACCATAGAAAGTCAAGTGTCCGCACAGGGTCATTAGACACGGCCTGGCCATGGGACTATATGGGATATGCAAGATAACGGGGACTGGTTTATTGAGAGGGAGTTGAGGGCCATTATATGTGAAGATCGGACGTTCGCCGCCACTTATCTGAAAAATTCCGTTCAATAACAATTGACTTTCGCCTGTGTTTTGTATGGATTCGAAATCATCAATTTATTTGTCCACGTATATTCTTCCAAGAACTGAGTTTTAAATTCAACCTTTCAGTTATCTAAATTCGTATTTATATAATATGTATATATAATATATATATATATATATATATATATATATATATATATATATATATATATTTATATAAGTCAGAGAGCCTGGTCCTCTCTAACCAATTACATCTCATCAGCGAACCTTCCTAGTGATGTATTGATCAAGAAAGTAAGCATTGAGAAGAACTTCGCTACGATGCTAAGAAAAACGAAGAATGGGAAAGAGAATCCACCACCCAAACTTCCAAAGAAAATACCATAAAATGGTAAACAGATGGAAAAACCCAGGAAAGGAGCTGGCGCTGGAGTATATGGGGCAGGCACTTAGAAAAAAACTATCAGAAATATAACATAGCGATCCATTCTGATAGTCAAGCAGCTATAAAAGCACTGAGCTCCCATGCCATCGATTCAATGTTGATATGGGAGTGCCGAAAGAGAACTCAATGAAATAGGAAAGAATAACAAGGTCGCTTTAGTCTGGGTTCCCATTAACGCGGGAATCAAATGAAACGAAGAGGCCAATATACTCGCCAGAAGGGAAGCACGAACGCCATTTACTGGCCCAGAACCTTTAAGTGGTATAGGACAATGCACGTATAAGAAAGAGTTCCAAGAAGTACCTTCGGAACTTTTAAACTGCAAGATTCAACGGATTTCTGGATCTCAGTAAGGGATAAATGACACCTCTTCACTGGCTTCCTTACAGGACACTGTCGCCTAAGGAAGCATCTAATGAGTATAGGTTCATCAGAAACTGAAGAGTGTAGATCCTGTGGGAAGGAGGACGAAACTTCTGTTCACCTGCTTACAGAATGCCTCGCCATAGCAAGTCAACGGAAAGAATGCTTTGGTCAAGAAACTTGTAGGAGTGAGAACATAATTTCCTTGAAGTCTTTCCAGATATTGGAGTTCTCTGGAACTAGAAGGCGAGCTGTACATAGATGGCGTAGTACAGAAAACAGCTCTGATGGGGACGCAATGGACCTTAACGTCACGGTGCACCATAATCTCTTATTAATTAATAATAATATTAATACATATGTCCTCCTCTCGATAGTGTTTTGGAACATCCGTTTTAAAAACGAACATATTCCAAGTGAAATTTTCTTTATTCGTTGTGTTTTCCTGGAAATGATGCAGCATATATTCAGTCTCTAAGTTACTACGATATATAGATTTGAGAAAGGCTGAAAATCCAGCCGAAACGTTATCTTATTATATAACTTAAAACTTATATTGAGGAAGTTTTCATTGTGCCCAAAACCAAGAACAAAAAACCTAAAAACAAAATTATATATCTAATATATAAAATTCTTGTGTCACGGTGTTATAAGTTAAACTCCGCCGAAATGGCTTGGCCGATTCTCATGAAATTTTGTGTGCATATTGGGTATGTCTGAGAATCGGCCAACATCTATTTTTCATCCCCCTGAATGTTAAGGGTGGTCGACCCCTTAATTTTGTATTTTATTTTTCAGACAAAATTTTCTTTTCTATTTTTTTATGATACAGCATTAAAAAATATATATATTCCTAAATTTTCACCCCTCTACGAGCAACCCCTATTTTTTATTTGTTAAACTCCTACGAAATGGGTCGACCAATTCTATTGACATTTTGTTTGCATATCGGTTAGGTCTGAGAATAGGACTAAATCTACTTTTCATCCCCCTAAGTGTTGAGGGTGGTCCCTCAATTTTTATTTTTTATTTTTCAGGCAAAATTTTCTGTTTTTTTTTTTATGATACAGCATTCAAAAATACATACAACCCTAAATTTCAACCCCCTCTACGATCACCCCCTATTTTCATTTGTTAATTATAAACATAAATTTTTTTGGCAAGATTTTTATTTTCATTTTGTCATGACTTAGAATAAAAAAATTCATATTACTCTCAATTTTTTACCCTTCTACGATCAACCCCTATTTTTCCATCGCGGTTTTCATTTTTTTATCCACAGATCCACAATAAGGTTGCAAGATGCCAATCGAAAATAACAATAGTCGGTCTGAGAATAGGTCGTAATATATTTTTCATACCCCTAAATGATTAGAGTGGTCCAACCCAAACATTTTTACAAATTTTTTAGACAACATTTTTTATTTTCATTTTTTTATGATGATGCATTAAACCCATATTTTTTAATTGCCATTTTGATAATTTAAACAACGTTTGCCGGGTCAGTTAGATTGATAGATAGATAGTTAGTTATCTATCTAGATAGATAGATAGATAGTTAGATAGATAGATATACATCGGCAGATAAATGAATAGATAGAAAGATAGATAGATAAAAATAATTCAAATGGCAGAACAACGTTTGCCGGGTCAGATAGATTGATAGATAGATAGTTAGATAGATAGATAACTATCTAGATAGATAGATAGTTAGATAGATAGAGATACATCGGCAGACAGATGAATAGATAGAAGGATAGATAGATAAGAATAATTTATATGACAAAACAACGTTTGCCGGGTCAGATAGATTGATAGATAGATGTGTAGATAGATAGATAGATAGATGAAAATAATTTATATGGCAGAACAACTTTTGCCGGAGTCAGCTAGTATGTATATATATATATATATATATATATATATATATATATATATATCTATATATAATATATATATGTATATATATATATATATATAGATATAGATATATATATATATTTATATATATATATATATATATGATATATATATATAACTTTATAAAGAAATAAAAAAAAAACTAACTTTTCACAGGTTAAAATAAAAATCTATTGAGTAAACGCATTTCGTCATAACATTGACTTCATCTCGTACTAAACTATGGTATTACAAAACAATCTATTTATACGAAAATTGAACATAACAGAGGGGTACTTAGAGAAACTAAATAACAATAAGCAATTCATTCTGAGCTATTAGTAGGTACCTACATTGAACAAATTAAGGAGAGGAGAAGGGTTTACTTCAATCTGGTCGTTAACTAAATTTCCGGAATTTTTATATTTATTTATGTATAGGGATTCCCAACAGTTGGTTTTATGGAGACTATTTTCAAATTGTAATATATTATAATTGTAATTAAAGGTATGGTTTTCTTGAATAAGATGACACGCATAATTAGAATCAGTTTTCTGCTTAATATAGCTACGTTGGTGTTCGTGTATTCGAGTTTTGAAATTTCTACTTGTACGTCCTATATAGAATTTTTATTTTAGTTTATAAACACCAGTACGTTCATCTCTATGAATTTTTGATTTGTTGTTTTTAATCAATTTTCCAATGCTATTATTGGTTTTATATGAAATTTTGAAATTTTGTTTTTGAAAAAACAATTTCAGGTTTTCGGAAGTTTTGCCCAAGTAAGTTAAACTGCTAAATACTCTACTTTTTTCGGATATAAGTGGGTAAATTTCTGAAATTGCCATTTTGTATTTTTTCCTCTGAATGAGGCTGTCAATCATATTAGGTGAATAAC
>JARQZK010001215.1:0-12757 GCA_030704885.1 Cynegetis impunctata
GAGCAAAACCGTTTCTTTCAGCCATCTCAAAAGCTAATTCTTGAACAGACGTTTGCGGCAGTCCAAGCGAAAGAGATTCAAGTAATATCAAATGCTCAACTAATTTTCTTTCCACACCAGATGTGAAAGTTGATTTCCAACATCCTATACCCTTTCCAGAGGACTCTAAAGTTTCGTTACTATTCGAAGTATGTCTTCTTAGTGTTGCTTGTGGTACTCCAAATGTCTTCGACGCCAAAAGCCAGCCCATTTTATTACTGCGAATGCTACTATAGCTTTACGCATTGATTCATCACTCCAGGATTGGCAATCAGTCAACGGGAAAAGGCTATTAGGTACCTACAATTAGCTCATTGAGTTCTTATGGACGAAACGACATACCTATGTCATTTTGTCCGTTACCTATGTATGTCATTTTGTCCGTATAGTGTTATAAAAATTCGAAACTCAACAATGAATACAAAATGTATATTAATCACGGAAAAAACTATTCGAAGGCAACAATAAAAACTTAAGAGATGTAAAAAATTTACACATAAGGTAAAATTATGAAAAATATAATATCAATACACAAAACTCCCTGCAGTTGAGAAAAAACTTGTAACTTACCAGTGTTTGTCGTCGGTTATGACACCTAAATGAAAGACTGGCGCGAGTTCACGTTTTGACAGGTTGGTATTAGCCGGTTGTGTCACGTGATGTAGTTATCTATGGCGGGCTAGAAGCGGCAGAATTTGAAATATCATGCCTGTGTCATTTTGTCCGTGTATGTCATTTTGTACGTACTTCCCCTATATATACATATATATATATATATATATATATATATATATATATATAAAAATATATATATATATATATATATATATATATATATATATATATATATATATATATATATATATATATATATATATATATATATATATATATATATATATATTAATATATATATATATATATATATATTTTATATGTATATATATATATAAATATTTATATATATATATATATATATATATATATATATATATATATATATAAATATATATATATATATATATATATATATATATATATATATATATATATATATATATGTATATATATATATATATGTAGATTATTTTCTATGTTTTTTATGAGCAACTTATTACAAGATATTACAAAACAAAAGCATCTCTGAATCTATTGGTATGTGCAAGGCAAAAGAGTGTGTATTAACTGCATACCTTGTGTGACGACCGAATTGTGCTTCTGGTTAAATGATGGCAGCAATGACTGCAAAACACCTGCCATGAAAACATCTGTAAAAGAGACTCAAGTTGGCAACCTTTCTCCGATATTTGAGTGGATGAAGCAGAGCGGTCAATGACGGTTCGTAGATTAGATCATTATTTTTTTTTAAATTGAATCAAGCAGATGCAAGGAGTGCTTTGTTCCAGAACTCCAGGAATGGGAGCAGTATTCCTATTCCGATTTTTGGCACGAAAAGATAACTCAGCATCTCTACAACTTTCTTAGCAATGGTAGAACAATGTGTGACAGGTTCAATGGAATTAACGCTAGTTCCCAAAAAATTCAGTTTATTGATTGGCTCAATAATTCGGTTTTTCAATACAAGCTGGGGATTGATGAAGGAAGTTTTTGATGTCATTAAAATCACCCTAATTATCAGAACAACAATCAAAAACGATCTTAAGATTGTCCTACATGTTGATGTCCACATATATATATATATATATATATATATATATATATATATATAAATATATAGAATATAGATATATATATATATATATATATATATATATATATATTTTTATATCTAGATACATATATATAATATATATATATATATATATATATATATAATATATGTATATATATATATATTATATAATATATACATATATATATATATATATATATATATATATATATAGATATATATATATATATACATATATATACATATATATATATATACATATATATATATATATATATATATATAATATATATATATATATATATATATATATATATATATATATAATATATATATATGTATAGGCAAATATCTTTCTCCTCTGTACTTGCAATATTCTGAAAAAGGGGTACCCAATTTTCTAAACACATATCAGTACTTATATAGATATATAAATATATTCAAGGTGATCCAGAATTACATATATTTATTTTCAAAGGTGATATGTACACTTTTTCTAAAAAGTTAATACTAAAGGTGATACAACCCTTCAAAAGGAAAATTGAAAACCCTATTTTTTAAATACCTTACAAACGGTTTTGATTAAAGAGTATGATTATAAGTCATTAGTATGATTTAATTTTACACCTAGGATAGGTACCTAAGGTAGTTTTGAATGATTTTTTTTTTAATTTCTTTACAGATTGTTCTTCTTCTTCTTTTCTACCCTAATAATTCAGAGAAAATGTGACATAAAAATTGGAGAGTCGTTTATATTAGGAGTAAGGCTCAATTCCGAAATCTACTTGACGTATTGAAGAAATGTAAAGATAACAGTAAAATGCACGTATGCATTCTAGTGTAAATATCTCGAAAACTGTGAAGGGTTGTATATCTATCATAAGTCGCTTTTGAGAAAAAGTATACATGAGGAACTGCCCTTATATTCGGACGAACAATTACCTTTAAAAATTAATGTATATATAATTCTGGACAACTTTGTATATATAAATATATATATATATATATATATATATATATATATATATATATATATATATATATATATATATATATATATATATATATCTTCTTCTTCTTCTTTGTCAACCATTTTTCATCCATTCTTGGATTAAGGTCTCTTCTAATTGTTTCCATCTTTCTCTATCTTTCGCAAATCTCATCCACTGTTTGCCAGCCAACGCTCTTATGTCGTCCACCCATCTTTTTTGAGGTCTTCCCTTGCTCCTTGTTGTCTCTCTTGGCCTCCATTCCAGTATTCCACGTGTCCATCGGTTGTCCTCGCTTCTGGCTATATGGCCAGCCCATCGCCATTTCATCCTTGCTACCTCCTCCACGATGTCCCTGACTTTTGTTTTACGTCCTATCTCAGTGTTTCTAATTTTGTCGCTCAGTGATATTCCAGGCATGCTTCTCGTTCCATCGCCCTTTGGGTTGTCTCCAGTTTTTTAGCCGACTTTTTGGTAAGGGACGTGCTCTCTACTCCGTAGGTGCACACTGGTAATATGCTAGTGTCTTATCTCAGTGTTTCTAATTTTGTCGCTCAGTGATATTCCAAGCATGCTTCTCGTTCCATCGCCCTTTGGGTGGTCTCCAGTTTTTTAGCCGACTTTTTGGTAAGGGACATGGTCTCTACTCCGTAGGTGCACACTGGTAATATGCAAGTGTCGTATACTTTTCTTTTTAGGTTTATGGGAATAGAATTATTCTTCAGGATATATGTAAGTTTACCGAAAGCGGCCCATGCTAGTTGTGTTCTTCTTTTTATTTCACCATCCTGGTTTGATTTCCCTAATCTGATATCATGACCCAAGTACACATAGTGTTCGACGTTTTCTATCATATAGTTCTGTACTGTTATGTTTGTTTGTTCGTGGCTCATTATTTTTGTTTTGTTATAGTTCATTTTAAGACCTACAGTAGCGGATATGTCACATAGTTGTTGTAGCATTTCGTTTAATTCTTGCAGATTGTTTGCTATGAAGACTATGTCATCTGCAAATCTGAGATGATTCAAGTATACTCCGTCGATTTTTATATCTTTGGTGTCCCATTTTAATTTCTTGAAAATGTCTTCCAGAACAAGGGTGAATAGTTTGTGCAAGATGGTGTCTCCTTGCCTCACTCCTTGTTGCAGTTTTATGGGGTTTGTTTTTGTTTTTTCGTCCAATTTTATTTGTATGCTTGCATTTTCGTATATGTTCTTTATGATGTTCGTATATCTTGAATCATATATATACATATATATATATATATATATATATATATATATATATATATTTATATATTATATATATATATATATATATATTATATTATACATATATATATATCATATTATATATATATATATATATATATATATATATATATATATATATATATTATATATATATATATATATATATATATATATATATATAATATATATATATATATATATATATATATATATATATATATATATATTATATATAATATATATATATATATATATATCAGAAAAAGTAGAAATTATTCACAAATTCCTTGCTTTCATCAGATTGAAAGTAACTGATTATTTTACAATGAGCACACAACGTCGTTGTGTGTGCCCTTTTTTACACCTGATCAGAGACTTTTTACTAGGTAGAAAACATATAGTACCTCATAGATACAAAGATAAAATTTCACCAATATAATTACCTGATCTACCAAAAGGACCAGCACACCAATTATCAAAAAACAATTACTTCAACAGAAATGCTCGCAGAATGGTTAAACAACCTGAGAATGTTGGATTTGAATCAGTGAGAAACCAAACCCAATCGATTGATGACAAAATAGCGAAAAATAAAGCTAATTGTGAATGGTGTAACCCTATTTATCGCTAGAAATTACTATTATTCGGAGTAAAACGTTTAAAATATATAATCAATGGATCTATATATATATATATATATATATATATATATATATATATATATATATATATATATATATATATATATATATATATATATATATATATATATATATATATATATATATATATATATATATATATATATATATATATATATATATATATATATATATATATATATATATATATATATATATCAGATATGATGGGATATCTACCAATGATATACAATTAATGCTTTTTTAATCGGTATATCATTTCGAAACTATTTTGTTTCTTCCTCATCTGTATATTTATGGCTAGGCTATGTATACATAGTAAAAAAGCAGTAATTGTATATCATTGGTCGATATCCCTTATCTGATCTTACATTTAACCTCAGTACGACATTCATCAAAACAAAAAATTTTTAAAAAAATTTATATATATATGTATATATTTATATAAAGTGTAGTGAAGCAAAAACAATATTTCGTACCAATGTGATCCAAGCAAATGGAAATGTCATCAATTATTTATAGTCATTAAGCATTCCTGTTTTCCTACCATCCAAAAGAAAAAATCGTTCCTGCAGACCCTTTTCGTTTGAATACGTAATCAGAAAAATATCTTACCTCGATTCCCTCTCACTACTCTCCATCAATTATGGGGGAGTTTTCTCCCTCTTTCAAGCCATGTGCAGTTCCACATTAGAAATCATCGTGGTTTTAATGAGAGAAATTTAACATCCCTTAGCTTTTTGGACCGCTTGAAACTTCCTAATTTGGATTATTTATTCATATGTCTTTTTTCTTGAGTTTTTTGTCTCTACTACGTGAAAGACTTTGACGAGGGTAAATATGTGTGATATACTTTCCTTAGATATATTTTCCAGGTTGATTTCAGTTGCTAATTGAAAATTTACTATGACCCATTGTAATGTGAATAAAATATTTGGTTGCTCTGTTATATATATATATATATCGGAGATTGTCATCTCATATATACTCAATGTTTATGAAATCTAATAATTGCTTTCATTTATTTTTCTAGGATACCTATTCGCTTATTTTATTCAAAAATCAACAATATTCATTTATATATATATATATATATATATATATATATATATATATATATATATATATATATATATTTATATATATATATATATTTATATATATATATATATATATATATATATATATATATATAATATATATATATATATATATATATATATATATATATATATATATATATATATATATATATATATATATATATATAATATATATATATATATATATATATAATATATATATATATATATATATATATATATATATATATATATATATATATATATATATATATATATATATATATATATACCTACATATATATATATATATATAAATTTTTTAAAATTTAATATATATATAATATATATATATCATCTAAAATATATTTCTTATCCTTAACTTAGATAATCAACAAATTGAAATGAAATTTTAATTTGTTGATTTAATTTTATTCTCTATGTTTCATTTTTAATTTGTCGATTATCTACGTTAAGGGTGAAAATATATTTTAGATGACTGTTAAAATTACTGTAACATACGTCCTTTAGTTTATAGATTTCGAAAAGGCCATAAAAGGCCATCATTTAATGTGACCTAACACCAAGAAAATATTACGAAAAATATATATTAGGTCAAAGGATAAGCCAAAATAATAAAAAAAAAAAAAATATATATATATATATATATATATATATATATATATATATATATATATGTTATATATATATATATATATATATATATATATGTTTATATATATATATATATATATATATATATATATATATATATATATATATATATATATATATATATTATATATATATAATTATATTTTTCAACACGAAGAAAACTATTTTTAAAAATAACGATTTTATTCAGAACGATGTTTACAGGTTGAGAGTTCAAATCAAACTTACAGTTCTATTATTCTAATTGTGCTCTCTAGCTAAAAAGGATGAATAAGCATTTCATATATATTATGCGCAGCGTCTACAACTACAATTCAGCATTTTAAAAGGGAGATACAGGCTGTCTCTCATATAACGTCTTCCCCTCTTTGAGAAAGTTCGTTAATCCTCTTAATGATGTGACGAATCTTAGTATAAAGTTTATATAAAAAGAAAAATACAATAACAATGACAATAAAAACACAATAAATGGTATCAATGATACGAGTTGTGGGATATGGAGCCCACTGGAAAATGTCCTCTAATTTTGGGACTTCTACTTCTTTAGTCATTGATATGTCGGTAGTATAAAGTCCAATTCGTTTCCAACGGGATGAGGTCGACTTGGGCGTATTTATGAAGACCTCTAATGGGTATATCTTCTTGAAACCATTAGATACTTCCATCTTCGATTTGAAATAGGTCCTTTTTGAGGGTAGATTGGTATATGGCTACATTGATCCATAAGTGTAGCTAGTACATGTGCAAGGCATTTGGTGGTTTGGGTCATGTAATCTTGTTTTCCCAATGTAGAAGTTTTCTACTTGTTGGCTACCTCGGTACTCCATATAATTTTCTTGTTGAGTGTTAATCCATAGGATTGAAGGTGGGGGTACACTGGTATTTTGGAAAGGTAAGTTGTATACTTTGTACAGGTCATATTCAATTTTTGAAAAAATAGGAATAGTGATACTGAAAAGAATGTTAAAATCTTTGATAAATACTCTAACGGTGCATGCTGCATAATAATCGCTTGAAATGCGTAACAGGCAGCAGTTTTATTTTCAGAACTTCGTTTATCGTTAAACGTTGATAGCGGCAGAATATTCTCGTGTAATAAATGAATAGCACTTCCTATTTAATTTACCTAAGATAGAATAGATATCTCGTGTGAATAGAGAGTTATTGAATTCCATTCTCAAAGCCACATTTTGGGAGTCTCTAATTGATTAGTTTTCTTTATTAAGAAATTGATAGTGTCGACATATTTTGACTGTGTATCTGAAATTATTTCGGCGAGCGTTATTAGAAAGAGAATACGTACAGTGGTCATCTGAAAATACGAAAACCAATTAGTGTTTTCTTTGTTTAATTTTATTTTTATGATAAATGTGTTTGATTCGAGGATTCTTTTTATATTTAATTTCATAATTGAACTCTTCTGGTTTAAATTTCCATGCGCATCAGACGCGAGTTTGGCTCTTTTAACGAATTTAGCCAAATTAATGGTTTATGGTCTGTATACATAATAAATTTCGTTCCGTACAAATACGGTCGAAAATGCTTAGTAGCCCAAACAATCGAAAATAATTCTTTGTCGATCGTCGTGTATTTAATTTCTTGATCAGTTAACGTTCTACTGGCGTATGCTATCGGTAAATCATTAGGAAACATTGCCTTGCGATAAAATCGCCTCCTAAAGCATAATTTGAGGCGTCAGTCGTTAAATTGAATGTTTTTGAAAAAGTCAGGATAGTTTAGAATTGGATGATTAATTAGTAGGTTTTTTTGAGGTCAGGAATGCTTCTTTGTCTGTCAGGTCGATTTTCGAGTCTTTCTTCAAGTACTATAGTCATTGGTTTAGTGACTTTAGCAAATTTCGGGATAAATTTTACGCGATAGTAGCTTAGCATACCTAAATAAGATTTAATTTCTTTAAATGATCTAGGTAAGGGAAATCTTTCAATGGCTTCTATTTTTTGGGATTGGGTCTGATAATGCCTTTTCTAATAATTCCGCGATTTGTTTCTGAATTTCCGCACGGTGTTTTTCGGGGTATCTATATATTTTTTGCATGAACAGGAAATTCATCTTTAGTTCTGATATGATGCTGATTTTTGAAGTGAAATTCAAGGATTGTCCCGCTAATTGCAGGGCGTTTTCAGTATTATTGAAAATTTTAATTAATTGATTCTGAATTTTCATAGGTGAATGTGATAAATCTATAGGGTAAGATAATTTTCTAGGAATCACTTTTTGAAAATATATGGCATTCTACAATTTTCACCTATTAATAAATTATTCTGTAAGTCAATAGTAAAATTATTTTTTCTTAAAAATTCAAAGCCTACAATACCATCATACTGAGTATGGAATTTGTAAATTACGAATGGAAATTCTTTTTCAAACCAAAGGAGTCCACGGGAATAAAACTTTTTCATGACTCTTATCGTGTCCGTGAGGGTAATTAAATCAGTGTCTTTCTGGATAAATGAGATGAGGTATGCTGTTATAAGCAACCTTAGGAATCTATTAAGCAGACAGTACATCCGCTATCTAAGAGTAATTTGCATTTCGGATATTCGATGCGATGTAAGGCAAGCAATTTTTTTCGATTTTGTCATTTATAGAATTTATGTCAATTGAGTTTCCGAGACCGTTATCGAAATTTTTTCACAATCTTCTTCATTGGCATCAAAATTTTCGTCTGAGGACAGTTGTCAAATTCGTGATTTTTCATCTACATTTTCTACGGCTATTTTCCGCGTCGAGATTTGTAAGTTCTTCGGATATGAAATTATTCGGTGTTTTGAATCATATTTTGAAAATGATTTAATAAGCGTTGATTTTGATATTGATTACGCGGTATTTGCGAACTAACCTGTCATTTGACGTTTTTTGCGCTGTTGGTTTACAGAAACAGTCGACATAGGAAGTCGGTCTATTATACGCCAACATATTATTATATTTGGTCGAAACACGTTTGTTTTAAGGTATTTCCTTGTTATTTCTTCCGAAAACACTGACTATTCGTCGCGATATTGTCTTTGCGGTAGTACTGTTCTTTGTTGTAAATGAATAGGTTGAGAAGGAAACGTTTTCGTAGGTGCAATCACTGGTTGTTTCCATGTTCTCATCAAATCTAGTTGTGATTTTTGAGACCATATAATTTCTATAGTCTGTACTGTTTAAGTCAAATGTAATATGCGGTTGTAGTCAAATAGAGCAGTTTGTAGATCTATTGAGACATTACTTATAAGAACATTTTTTGCTAAGTCTGAAACTAGTGTTTATGTAATAATTTTCAGAGCTTGGTCTAAGTAGGTTCTGCGTCAATTCGATAATTAATTCGGATTTTATAATTTTTTTAACTAACTCAATGAAATCTTAGAACGTCTTCATTGGGTTTTTGCGCAGAAATTGAAGCTGATTTTTAAGTACATCGAGATTTGACATGATCACCAAATTTATTCAAATAAAAATTGTTTTTTATACCGATCCAATTATTTGGTACATTAGATGATCGAAACTCGGCATTTGCTTTTTCAATTAATTTGCTTTTATGACAGCCAAACAATATGTTTATGTTTTTTCACTATCTTCTGGTCTTCGTTTAGAAAAATTGCGTAAGATATTCTTCGCACGCGAATTCAAGAATGAATTCAACTCGGCTTGTGTTCCTGAGAATTTTGGCAATAGAGATCCAAACTCACGAGCTATCATTAAGCCGTTACCTTCAGCCATTTTAACTTTGGACAATTTAGTTTTTTTCTTTCTTGAATCTAAATTCAATCTATTCAACGAGTCTGCCAAAGAATCAATGATGAAAGTCAATTTAAAATAATTAAAATTTAAAACAAATTCTTAAATTTACTAATGACCTGCTACAACTATGTGTTATAGGGAGTCTGTAGGTTTTGAGCTGAAAACCATGGGAAAAACAGGAAGTTGATTAACTACTGCAACTTACGTTCTGATCGTTATTTCCAAAGTGGAGTCCTCGGGCGCTACCCTTAACTATGCACTCTGTTGATTTCTTCAATGGTCAGTTGAACTCGGGACCGGTACTGCCTAATTTCGCCGTCACTGTGAGATAACAAGCTGAGCTTTATGTGTTTTAAAGTTCGGATTGCTCTTAAGAATTGATATTCACTTAATGCACTTCTTTTCACGAAGGATTAATGAAGCAATCCCATCCTCGTCGCCAATTATATTTTTCAACACGAAGAAACTATTTTTAAAAATAACGATTTTATTCAGAACGATGTTTACAGGTTGAGAGTTCAAATCAAACTTACAGTTCTATTATTCTAATTGTGCTCTCTAGCTAAAAAGGATGAATAAGCATTTCATATATATTATGCGCAGCGTCTACAACTACAATTCAGCATTTTAAAAGGGAGATACAGGCTGTCTCTCATATAACTATATATATCTGAATTATTTTTGCCTGTGCTGTATTTTTACTAAATAACTCAAAAAAATTTACCTGGAATATTTTAAATCATAGGGATTTTTCTGTAAAAATCTGAGAAAGATCCATTTTCAGTTCGACGGGTTTTTTTCGTTGAAATGAATACGAAAAACTTGATGAAAGAAAAAGTTCAAACAAATTCTATTTAATTAGATGTTCAAATTTCGATATTATTGGTTCAATATTTTACCAGATAATATATATATATATATATATATATATATATATATATATATATATATATATATATATATATATATATAGATCAGTGATTTCACCCATTTGTTTCCTCGCATTTTGGATAGTGTTCAAAATAATAATTAGAAATAAAAGATGTATTTTCCTTCATACAATGCAGTCCTGTTTATTGCGATGAACCTTGGATTAGTACACGGAGTTTCATTGAATAGCCTCCAAGACTGCCAGGTGAACACCATTGAAATTTTCATGGAGTTATTTGAAGAGTGTTATCCATAAGACAAAACATACCTTTCTGGAAGATCTTCGCCACAGAATTTGACTTGAAGTGAAATAACATATGAAATATTACAAAATGTTCGATAAAATGTTGACTAACGATTTTATTACTGTTTAAAAGAGAATTAATTGCAATTTAAACATCTAATTGATTGAAAAATTATTTCTGCCGCCACGTTCATTAAAAAAATTGTATCATATTTCTAAAGAGAAAAGCTTCTTAACTATATACCACTTAGCCCTCGAGCCATTTGAGATTCTTGAAGATGTTGCTATGTTTAGGGGAATAACTATACATCCATTCATTAATGATCAAGAGATATATATATATATATATATTAATTATATATATATATATATATATATATAATATATATATATATATATATATATATATATATATATATATATATATATATATATATATATATATATATATATATATCAGGGGCGGCTAGTCAAAGGAGGCTATAAGGAGGCTAAGCCTCCTCAATAATATTCCGTGTATCACTAAAATATTATATGTGAATAGTCAGCATTCAGCATATTCATATTAATCAAAATCATATTATTTTATGCCCCTACCCCCCTTTCAACCCACATTATAAAATATAATTTTTTTTTTTTTCAACTCGAGGGACCGACAGTTTAACGCCGGTTTCGAACGGCCAATGGGCTTGTGAACGATGCACATTACCCAACAATTTATCTTTATGAATAGAACCACTAAATACCGGACATATACAACACCCAAGAGAAGGTGGGACTCGAACCCACAATCCTCGGTTTACAAGCGGTAAACCATACCGCCTGGTCTACCGAGGCCTCTATAATTTATTTATTACGATAGAAGGTAGTTACATTTACTGCATTTCATTCATTTCAAGATTTGCGGCAACGCTGCGGAGGCAAGGAAAGGTATATTCTCATCGTTCATTATGCCTGCCACGGAAAAGCAAACAACGGTAAAAATACTCCGAATGAATACTTCATTGCAATAGAAAAGCAAAACACATGTAAATCGCAACACCGATCGAGACCCAGTCTTATACAATGTCGACCAATCACAACTATAGAATTTCGCGTGACATCGAGTGAATTCGTTGGAAATCGTAATGTGTTCGTATTGTCTAATGGCCGACAACAGCTTGTTTACTTATATTGCTCGCGTATTGTTTTAAAATGAGTTTGGTTACTGAAGTTAATTTCAAAAATTTCAATGGTGACTTAGTGGAATATTTGTTATCCCATAACTTTAGTGCTCTAAGTTATGAGGATAAAGTTTTGATGAAAACATTGCGACCTACCACTGAATTAAACAATTTGGTGCAGCGTAACAGACAACAAAACCTTGGTTTTAATACAAGGAATTATGAGAGACATCCTTGCCTAACCGGATCACAGGTAAAAAATAAATTATTTTGTTTGGCAGTG
>JARQZK010001216.1:0-2500 GCA_030704885.1 Cynegetis impunctata
TTTTAAACCATGTTTTCGGTTTTAAATGAGTTTTTGTTGTATATTCCTTGTAAATTGCAGCTCATGGAACTGGAGTTTTTAAGCCAAACTGTTGTATGCCATGTCATTTTGTTGTTTTTATATATAAGACGAACTGTTGCGGTGTTACATTGTTTGTCATCTTCTTTTTAAATTGTAGATGTCCTCAAGAAGACCTCAATAAAGAGCGCGAAACGGTCGACTGCGGAACAAATTTGGTTTTGTTTAGATCATACACTGCGGCTTGGCCGGAATACCTGCAGGCTAATAATTAATATAATTTTATATATATATATATATATAAATAATATATATATAGTAATATATATATATATATTATATATTATATTATAATATATATATATATATGAATATATATTATTATATATATAATATATATATATATATATATATATCTATATATCTATATATTGTATATATGTGTAATGTATATATATAGATATATATATTTATACATATGTATATATATATATATATATATATATATATATTATATATATATATATAATATATATATATATATATATATATATAGGTATATGTATATAACTTTTTGATAATTATTAGCAATAACAGGCTTGGTGAATCTCAAAAAACTAGATTTCATTAAAAAGTTGACGTTTCGCCACGACATTCGTGGCTTTTTCAAAACTTTTGAGAAAATTGAAATTTCTTTGACATTTATTTATTTGAAAAAATTTGAATAGTTAAAAAAAACTACTGTTTCATCAAAATTTTTCGGCTGTGGCCGTTCTCTGTTATTTATTACGTGCTATTCAGTCCAATATTAACATTCAAATCTGTTATTATTAGATGGTAAGGGAAACCACAGAAACCTTTACCCACGTAATGTTCGAAATAGGTTCAAATTATTTTGATTTTGAAAAGTCAAAGAATGGGGTACCATTTATCTTTTTTTTCAAAATTTTTTTATTACGGCTGTGGCCGTCTTCAGTTATTAATTACGTGCTATTTAGTCCATAACTAAAATGCTAGTAGACCATCTTAAAATTTTAAAACTACCTAACAATTACAAAGTTTTTTCATTAGATGTTGTTTCTCTTTATACCAAAATTCCAAGTTCTTTGGTTCCAATAATAATTAATGATAAATGGGATATTATCAAAAATTATACAAATATTCCTAGAACCAATTTTATAGAAACAATTCAATTTGCACTTGGTACAAACTATTTTCAATATGAAAATAACTTCTACCAACAAATTGATGGTGTAGCAATGGGAAGTCCTATTTCCAGTGTTATAGCTCAATTAGCTTTAGAATATTTAGAAGAAAATGTATTAAATAATTCGAATGAACGAATTATAACTTTCAAAAGGTATGTTGATGATTGATGCCTGATAATAACATCAGAAGATTTTATTGATGATATTCTTAAAAAATTCAACGACTTCAATAGAAAATTACAATTTATTCTAGAAAAAGAAACAAACAATACATTATATTTTCTTAATATTACTCTCATTCACAAAAACAATGAAATTATCACAAAATAACATAGAAAAGAAATTTTTTCACAAAGAACATTGAACTACAACAGTACACATCATTTGTCACAAAAGAAGAGTTTAATTATCGGATATATAGACAAAGCACTTAAACTTACTTCACCTACACACAGACATGAAACATTACAAGATGTCCATGAATTACTCATGAAAAACGATTACCCAATAAAACGTATACAGAAAATCACTAAAAATAGAATTTTTTATTACGACTGTGGCCGTCTTCAGTTATTAATTACGTGCTATTTAGTCCAATATCAACAGTCAGGTCTGTTGATATTAGATGGGAAGGGAACCACAGAAACCTCCACCCACGTAATGTACAAAATAGTTTTAAAATATTTGATTGTTGTCTTTAGAAAGATATTACTTGTAATTTTGGAGATCACATGTTCTAAACTATATTTTCTTTTTAGAAAAATTGAAAATTCTAGATGTTTAGATTTTGTCTAAGCAGATGAGTTGTTATGGTTAGAGTTTGTTTGTTGAATTATTTTGTTTATATGTTGTTTCTTAGAAAAATTGAAAAATTAAATCTGCGTATATTGAACTTAAATGTTTCATATCTGTTCTATCATTTACGACTTTATTTAAATTTTCTTGAATATGTAACATTTCTAAAATTTCTCTGCGTTTTTGATCTTTTTCTATTTCTATTTTTCTTGTTTTTATGTTTTATTAGTGCTGTTGTTTTTGGTTTGGTATATTTGTGTGCTTTTAATCTTTGTTCTAAATTTTGAAAAGTTTGTCCTATATATGATTTATTACAATTATTCCAGGTATACTATAAACAACATGGGATTTTTGCAGAAGACGCGTTTTATTTTTTAATTTAGAATATATTTGTTTTATTTGATTTTGTGCAGTGTGGGCTATTTTAATATCGTGTGGATTTAAAATATGTGATATTTTATTACTTAAATGAGAAATAT
>JARQZK010001216.1:7500-12719 GCA_030704885.1 Cynegetis impunctata
CAGGCCTCGCGCTGGCTTAATCCGGCACTGATGTAAATTCTAATTCTTTATTATTTTCATTGCATAAAATATGAGGTGAGGAAACAAATTATCGTATCGGTAAATGAAACTGCCATTTAATGGCAGAATAGAAGGTTAAATATCAATTACGAAGCAAACAAAAAATGACAAAATATGAAAACTTTATCTCATTTGGCTTCATTGTAGTACCTTACCAAACATCTATCCTTTGGTTGTTCTATAACCTCTGCAATAATTCAATATTTAAATTTGGTATGAGTTGCCGAGAGGTTCGTGTGGCTTGATCTCATAGCTGTCAGGTTCTGGGGTCACGTATAATTCTAGTGTTTATCTGAAATCTTCAGGACTAGGTACTGGAAATTCTCGTTGGACAATAAATCAACTAAGCAATATTCCAATTGATTAATTGATTGCTAATGTGTGATATTGTCTTCTGGATACGTCTGTCTTAAATTATGTAACTATTTCCCTTCCAGAATAAACAAGTCTTCCTTGACATAGGTTATTTCACCTCTCAATTTCTGCAGGTCCTCCTATCGACGTTGGTATAAATCTTTCGAAACTTTCTGCAATACTGGCTTATTTTCCTTCCTTTTCTGTTCTCTGCATATCTGTGAATCTAATTTTTCATATTCTCGAGGTTTCTGCCCTTTCAACTCTTCCTGTTTTTGGCGTTCACCTAATTTTTTCTGTTTCCAGTATATCAAATGATTTTTCTACGAATTATATATTATTCTCACAGATTCCGCAACTTCAATGAAAATAAGCAGCTTTTGGCTGTGTATGGACGTTCCATGATTTATTTCACAGCGATTATCTTTTTAAAACTATGAAGCTTTGAAAACGCATATTAACTGGAAAGCATTCAGTCGCTAACATATTCTAATAGGATAAACAAAAATTTGCATCCATAAACTCACATATTATTAGGTAGGTGCATACAATATCGCCATGCTAAGAAAAATAGCAAATTTCAAAGATCAAATATGAGAACAAAGGAAAATCTAGCCTGCCACTTAATGGCCAAAGCTATATACTAACAAATTGAGGCCGTTTAATTCGATTAAATTTACGATAACTAACTAATAAGGACGTTTTGAGAATTATATAAATTGGCGATATTGACAACACCCTGTTTTTAATATCGCCATGAGGTTAATTTTCAAAATAGTTTGTTTTTACAAGGGCATATACCTGAAGAAATACATCTTTTTACTGAATTTATTTTATTGAAAATATTTATAAACAATAAGGACATATGTAACCATCAATTTGATCGTCATCTGTCAATCCCAGACATTCATCGTGTAGATAGCAGTTGCATATGACGCAAAGACGCATGTTAGCAACTCTATCTTCTTTACAAGCCTTACAAAACCAACTTTCGCTTTTAGTTGTGCCCTCTTTTCTTTTTGTTTTCGTATTTGTTTCAGATACTTTAGATGTATTAGTTTTTTCTGGTTTAAAGTCGGATTTTTTGAAAAAGTCTTTTGTAACAATTTGTGCGCGACTGCTTATTGTTGCTCTCTTCTGTTTCGGGCCATACTTGTGTGGCATTTCAGGTGTTTCTAGCATATCACTTAAAGATATTTCATTTAGTTAGTTCTTCTTCTTCTTGTTTAGTTTCATCATTATCAGTGTCTTCATCCTTATCTTCGTCCTCAGAATCATTATCACTGCATCTATGATATCGGTCAGCAACATTGGATGAGCTTGGTGGTGGAGTGATGACTCTAGTTGGTTGCATTTGATTACTTACTTCGTTGTTATCGATTTCCGATACGCTACTTGGAGCAAATGCTTCTGGAGGCAGAACGTCAGGGTTATATGGATAAATGGCCGTAGCCGAAAAACCAGATTTGATGTTGGAAGGAATCATACACTTGTCCCATACTTTCGAAAAAATGGTGCCGAAACGTTGTTTGGTGATGGAACGTTCCTTGTACCTTGCCCAATATTCAAAACTTCTTAATCCCAAT
Organism: Cynegetis impunctata; assembly: GCA_030704885.1. NCBI lineage: Eukaryota > Metazoa > Arthropoda > Insecta > Coleoptera > Coccinellidae > Cynegetis > Cynegetis impunctata. The sequence continues at coordinate 9,501 of JARQZK010001216.1, forward strand.
AATGTTCGAATCTACGAAATACAGCCTTATCCATCGGCTGCAATTCGTGTGTTGTATTACTTGGCAAGCAATACAATGTAATATCATGCTCACTGGCGATACTTACAATTGAATAGTCCAAGTAGCACCTGGCTTCATCGAATATGAGCAGGCAAGGCCCAGGTGTTCTATATTTTCAAAAATGTTTCAGCTATTGCTTGAATGTGTCTATTGTCATACTTCCTTTCTCTGTCATTAATGCCATACTACCGGGGGGGGGCAGAGAATCTGCCCATTCTGGCTTCATTCTCTTACCCTTAAACAACACAAAGGAGTAATCGCTGCACCCAAAGCATTACCACACGATACTATTGTAACGTTTTGCCTGTGCTCGTTAGCTACCTGATACACTCTTTTGGCCCCTTTTTTGCCAAAACAGATTGTTGATGATGCAGTGAAAATCTGCAGCCTTTTTCGTCCATGTTGTAAATGCACTGTGGTTTGTCTATTATATAGAATTCATTCATTATATTTTTTAATGGTCATTTACAATAAATTTATTCAGCTTTTGGTGGGTTCATGCTTTGAGCGCGTCTATTTCTTATTTGTGGATGTCTATTTAGGAATCCTCTAAGTCAATATCGTCTAGCCATCTTAGCAGTGGCGGATTTAAGGGAAAAGGCCCAGTGGGCAAAATTTCTTCAGGGCCCCCCTCCTTAGAAAATTATGTTGTGTCAGGTGTTCCATGGAAAGTGAAAGATATATGATTTAAGAATTTAATGAATATAAAAATGTTTTCATTTATTCATCGAGCATTATAAAAGTTGTATTCCTTTTTACATCGAGAAACTCATACTTCAGGGCAGTTGTAAAAAAAGTTGGATATTTCTCCATCAAATTGCATACATTTTTTTCAAATTCTTTCTCTTCCTTCTTTTTGAAGAATGCAGGTTTGAGTAATCCGAAAAGTGAGTTTATCTCATGAAAACCTTTGGCCCTTTCTTGTAATTCACTGCACATTCTGTCCAGAACTTCAAAGTACCCAATGCGATGTTTCGTTACCATATCCAGAGACCTGTCCTCTGCTTTCTCGCCTGGCATTTTTTCGTTCGTCGTTGTCTAATGATCGGAAAATCCGGATTCTTCCATCCCATCTTCTCCCATTGAGATTTAGCTTTCGAAACGAAAGAATCATACTTGCTCTCCTCACGCAAGTTTTACAAGTTCTTCATTACATTTTTGAGACAATTTTGGGCCTTCAAAAGATCAACTTCTTTTTTCTATAATTGCACTTCAGCAATGTTAATGAATGATAGGACTGAAAGCCACCATGTCAGTTTTAGTAAAAATAGCCAATTGATCGCTGAAAGTAGAAAATTTGCGTCTATTATATCTTCTCCAGTAGCCGTTGCTCTCGATGTTTCTCGTTCTAAACAGTTGACAACACAGTCAAGATTTTGGATAATTGCTTCTGCCGTGCTGACCAACGAGTATCACTCAAGCCTATGATGTGGAGTCTTCGTTTCTGTGACAGCGCTTCGATTTCGATATCTTCTAATGGCACAGAATACTGTTCATCTTGTGTCTCTCTTCGACAGTCAGAGGGGCCCTGAAAGCCTTTCGATCGGAGGGGCCTAGTGGGCAAGCGCGCTTTTGCCCACCTGTTAAATCCGCCACTGCATCTTAGTATCATTGTTGAAGGGACTTCTGATGGTTAGTATTGCAAAAATTAAAAACACAACGCCGCAAAACTGTTAGTGGATATCCTACTTCAGCTAATCGAATAATTTTATTGCTTTAATCTTCCTCTTGCTCTTCAGTGAGAACAGATTTTCGTCCCATGTTACACTTTGAGGTGAGTTCTTTTTTCAGGTAATCCCTCAAAGTACTGCTGGGCACCTGAAATTCCTTACTGGCCGAATTAACAGATTGTCCCTTTCTGACTGCTAATAATGCATTTTGAAAATTTTCTTCTCTCCATTTTCTTCTAATACCTTCATTTCTTTCGTTTGGCATGATGATTCTGAAAAAAAATTATTCTCATATCCTATTGTCCCCTATTTTATTATTAAAAGCAATGTCGCCATATAGATAAGTAATCTGACAATATCGCCAATGGCGATATTGCCAACCAATTAGGGTGGCGATTTATCCAACAATGAAGTGATATGCTTTAGTCCTTAAAAAAAAGTTCAAATGCACCGATACAAAATTTATTTCCTGTTATCGAAAACTCAAAAAGCCTCTAACAATTTATAACAAAAGTGCAAAAACACTTACATCAATTCGCACTTTCAGCAGGAAATCAACTATTACAACTTTTTATAAGAAACACTTCACAATATCTCACCGACAGTTAAATTGCGCATAAGGCTGACATTTGAGGTTATAATCATACATACTTCTATTATTACACGGAGTTCATGGTTGGAGAGGAGACTCCTTAACACCATCTTCACGCAAGTAGCCTAACATCAAAAATATCAAAAAGTGGCGAAATTGCATGCACCTACTTATAATTCTGAATTGAAATTTTAATTATAAGTGATTCAATGATGATTTTAGATTTTATATTATTCAGTGATCTTAAACTATATGGAAATAAGATAATATTGTGAAAATAGGATGGAATAATGAGGAATAATAAAAACCCCCCGGAACCAGATACCGCAATGTTGGTAGCAAAATACAATATTTCTGTACAATTATTACCACATTCAATGAATACTCATTATTGTAGTGAAACCAATTATGTAGAATGATAAAATATTTCTATCCTCAATTTTATTTTGGTTTTGGACAGTCAAACCTGGTACGAACCCTGGGAATTATGCAAACTTATAAGGTAGAACACAAACTCGTTAAGTTGGTTGCCGACTACACCATTGGTGTTGGGCAAATATACATCAAAAGTCTATGAAAAATAGTAATTTTTAACCAAGCCGTATAAGCGCAAATTTGAATTTACGAATCTCAAAAGAATTAATTGAATTTTGTTTCAGAATATTTTGTCGAATTGTGTGTATCTATGCCGCGTAAATTTTGCAAATAAAAGTAAGCTAGAATATGAGAAATCAGAGAAGGAGCTCTGATGCTCAGGCATTTTTGATCAAACTCAAAGTTTTCTTGGTGTTTCGAAGGTAAATTTCATCAGAAATCAGATTTCATATCATAAGCAATATAACAAAATAAAATAATAAAATCATCAAAAATTGTTGATAAAAAAAGGCGGTAAAGTAT
>JARQZK010001217.1:0-12665 GCA_030704885.1 Cynegetis impunctata
TGGGTAAACTGTTGTTGGAGATCTTTTCTCTCCTATTAAAAATGAACTAGCACTCAAGGCATGAAATGAAAAACAAAAGGTTGAAAAGAACTGATTCTTAAGAATAACTGGTATTTTGCAAGAATCTGACCACGAGATTATTCCACAGGGTGTTTTGAAATTAGGGTTCAACAACAAACTTCTCATTAACCCTGTAGAATAAACTAATGAGGCAGCTTTCAACAAAAGACTGAATGTGCAAGTTGAAACTGAATATTTCATCTACAGTTTTCTGCAAAAATTTTCGAAATTGAACTATAAATAAAAAAACTATGACTTCTCAAATATTACCAAATATTTACTTGTTGCGTTTTTTTTGCACCTGCGTGTATATCTATATTAATATATTTATATTTATATATATAATATATATATTATATACACTCAGGTGCAAAAAAAACGCAACAAGTAAATATTTGGTTAATATTTGAGAAGTCATAGTTTTTTTTATTAAATTATATATATATATATATATATATATATATATATATATATATATATATATATATATACTGGATTGTTTGAAGAGGTGTAATTAAGTGGCTGGCAAGATCTTCCGACTTGACACCACTTTATATCAGACATAACTGATTCAAAAACTCTGAAATTTCCTGAAATACAAACAGTTTTTCCATAAATGATAAACAATTCTATTCGAAGCTTCAAATGCAGATTGCATTATTGCTAAGGTGATCCTAATTTTGAGTTATGAGGAAACTATTGATATTTTTGTAGGTTAATATGAATTAAAAAATTACATATTATATGTCTTGGAAAATTGTTTCTCTCATTTTTTCAGTAATGTGGTACGTATTCTGTATTTAAAGAGGACGAAATCAGCATTTCTACGATATATCAATCGACCTACGGTGCTATTTAAAAAAATTCAAGATGGCAGCGGTACACTGAATGCTGACGTCACTCAAGTTTGATAAAACCTCTGAAAAACGAAAAATACAATCCTGTGCATAAGCCTAAAGTTTGATAATTATACGTTTAATCGTTTCAAAGAAAATATCTTGTTGCCAGACTTTCTCGCTACCCGGTATATATTGAAAATGAAAAATGAATGTTTATTTGCTCTAAACAGGCGCAGGTTGTATTATTGAGATGATAATAATACATAGATGAAAAATAATATAGTGCTCGACACTAACAATCTTCTAGTATAATACAAAATTACAAATTAGGCGTATGTTTATTGTTATCAATAACTCTAAATATTTATCTTACAAGTTATGTTATTGTATTGTAGGAATGTGACAACTCTCTCACAATACAACTTATATAGAATTATTTATATAACAAGTCTGTTGTTTTGATAATTTTACTAATATCTTAAGAATAAATCTGGATGAACTCGTAATCCACAAAAAGAAATTTACAAGAATTCTTCTCGACTTTTCTCCAACTGAAATCAGAACGAAGAGGAGTTGATATTCCATAAAAGAGCACAGATCTTTTCACTGAGGCCATTCAGACTGTACCTACTCGAAATACGAAAAACATGAATGAACAATGCCCTTTATTTTGGCGTTATCAAAAGTGCAACGCGCAATTTCCTATTCGTGAATGGAGTAGAACGAGAGCCTATTGTACAGTTTCCTGTGTAGACGGAAGGGACCGTGCCGTTCGAGGGCAACACGAAACCGCTAAAACGTGATTTGGGTACCTCGCCGATCAACAAGGAAAGTGTGCTCCTCCAATATGACCTCCGTATATAATAGCTATTTATGTACCAAGTGAGTTATATAGATCCCAACGCCCGATGGGTGTTAGGATGTAGTAATGCACGTGGTGCATAAAAGATTACATTTTTCACGAAAAAATTATTTTTTTATAATGAAAAATCGATTTTAAATCGGTTCATTGCTCCTATACTTTCCATTTTCCTTCTCATAGTAGGCATGTCATTTGTTGATAGTTTGACGTTTGTGAATATTTTTGTCATTATATTTAGTAAATGTCATTGCTGCTTTCTTTGTGTGGTCTTATAGAAATAATGGAAATGAAAATGAATTTACCCAAGAATATCATAGAAAATTTAGCTAAAGCTGCGAATAATTAATTGCCGGAGAAATCCAGAGTCGTATACGACAAGGATTATGAAGTATTTAATCAATGGAAGTTGCTTCATTTCTCCTTGTACAATTAGTGGGCGTTATGATCCATAATGCCCGCTCATAACGCCCTAGGGCATAATGAGTGTATTTATACCAACCGTATCTGAGGTAAAATCAACAAATAATAGTGAAAAATAAAATATTATATAGACATTTTTAAATAAACCGACTAAAGTAAAACATTTGACTTGATTTCACTTAAATTACTATATTGCCTCGACATATATGTTTCATGCAATTAACCCATTATCAAATTATCAAGAGTTTTGTAACTGTTGAGTGGGGATATTGTAATGTCCATTAGGTCATTATTGATGAGGTAATTTCCTTGAGCTGGCCGACGCAATCTCTAAAGCTTCTAAAAGGCCCATCCTCTTTCCCTTATTCAGTAAATGCAATATTTCCTAATTATCTGAATTTATTATTATTATTCTCATTATTACATATTGATAAGGGCAGAGGGACATGTCCCTATTATGCCCAAAAATAAAGAAATTACAGAATAATTAACCTACTAGCATGTACATTTGAAAAAGAAATGAAAATGAAATATCTCTACAACAGACCAAAATGAAAAGAAAATAACAATATTATAAAATGAGAAAATAACGATTATCTACCCTGATAGAAATTTGTCCAGTCCGTTTTTAAATGTGTTTGTAGATGAAGCAGATACAATGGTTTCGTTGAGATTATTCCAGCTGTCGAAAATCCTATTTGGTAGGAAGTTCTGTCTCGACCTAGCAGAAAAGTTTTCCTTCTTGAGCTTGAACTGATGACCTCTGAGACGTTCGTCGCGATTAATGGTATACATCATGTCGAGATTTCCAAAGTTGAATTTTAATATTTTAAATGTGATAATCAGGTCACCACGGTGACGGCGAAGTTCGAAGGAGGTTAATTGAGCCATAGAAAGTCTTTCTTCGTATGAGGGTCTTCTCAGTCCAAAGGGCATACGAGTAGCCCTTCTCTGGACGTTTTCCAGAAGAGCCCTATCGCGAGCCAAGTCGGGGTACCACGCTGGACCGGCGTACTCGAGAATTAGTCTCACATACGTAGTGTAGAGTCTACAGAACGACCGAAAAGAGATTCGCGAGAAACACTTCCGAATAAGAAATAATTTCGAGTTCGCACGCTTACAGATCGAAGTAATATGATCGGACCAGGTTAAGGTACTGTTTACGATCACTCCGAGGTCGTTGAAGGAAAACACCGAAAGTAATGGTTGACCATCAACAAGGTACGGTGCGAGTGGGTTGTTCTTTCCTATTCTGAGCACGACACACTTTTCTGAATTTAATGGAAGTAACCATTGAGAGCACCAGGCAGAAACAGAGTCCAAGTCCTCTTGAAGCGTTAACTGGTTTGTGAGAGGATTGGCGTAAATTTTTGCGTCATCGGCGTACAAGGATATTTTGCTTGAAATAAAATAAGGAATATCACTGGTGTAGACCGCAAATAATAACGGTCCCAGGACAGATCCCTGTGGCACTCCACTTTCCACTATCCTTTCCCGTGAAAAAGCGTCACCTACTCTCACTTTATATAGTCTACTTGTTAGGAAAACGTCAATCCAACGATGCAAGGAGCCACGAATGCCGAAATGGTCCAGTTTGTGCAAAAGTCTTCGCTTGGGAACTCGGTCAAAAGATTTTGAGAAGTCCAGATAAACAACGTCAATGGGCTGCAGGCTGTTTAGAGATGATGTCCAATCATTAACGCAGTGTAGGAGATTGGTTAAAGTTGAGCGGCTAGAGATAAAATTGAAATTCTTCATGTAATTCTTGATAATGGGTTTGTATTCCGAAACATAAATATCGAGTGAATAAAGCAATTTGAGTGGAGTCAAACCATGTACTTTACGTTAGTTAGATGTATAATTTGGATTATTGACGGACAATTTACCTAAAACTTTAATATCTGAGAGTTCTTTTGTGTTTTTGTCTATAGAATGAAAAATATGAACAAAATCTAAAAACTATTTATAACAAACAATGGGATCCCTGTCGTGCGCCTCTGGAACCTGTAACTTTTATTTGGCATTATTCAGTAAGATGAAGAGTACACACTTCCTGCCAAGTGTGTTAGAGATACGAAAAATAGTTTTAATGTTCTGTGTTCAGGTTTTTTTTTTAAATTGCAAATAAAACACCCTGTCAGCAGTAGACTATTTTTTTCCCTATATGATTGGGGCTGAATATTCATATTTTGAGCCTAACATTTTTAGGTTGAAATATTTTCAATTATCAATGAAACATATGTATGTATGTATGTATATATATATATATATATATATATATATATATATATATATATATATATATATATATATATATATATACATACATATTTATGTCCATTATTATATGGTTCTATGAATTTAATCAATAAAGCAAAAACGCAATGAACGTAAAGCATTGGATATATTTTGATTGCGATCAGATGAAGTTAATTATAATTTCAATCCTACAGACATATGAGAGCTAGCTTCTAATTAATTGTTTAATAATACTCTGACACTTTAAGCTCAGGTTAAATTCAGTATAAGAATTCATTACTAGAATGTCTGAATGTATCTCTCACATCAAGCCGCCCAACAAGTTTCCAGATGTTCCATTTAAAAATTCAGTGTTCTACCCCTAAAGGGCAGGTAGTATGCCTAAAGGGTAGGTTACATGACATTATCTGCGTCATCTACAAGACTAATTGATGGACATATTTAGAACACGTTTTAATATTGAAGCACTCTTAGTTTAGAATTGAAGAACAAGAAAGGGAGCTGAAAACGTACTTGTTCGACTGAAGAAAAATCTTCAGAATTATATCAATGAAATCAAGTTAGGGTTGAAGTGCACTCTGGAGTATTGTATAATAGATAAAGGTCATTCGATGATTACATTCGATTCTGACTGGGATAATTTTCGAAAAAGGCATTTCATTAATGACGCGAATAGAATTCGAAAATATGATTGTGGTTTCATTATTGTGCAAGTCTCGAGAAATATAGGCGATGCTTCTCTTTTAAATTTAACGCTCACTTAAACAAAGATTCGTCAGTACAAAATACCTTTCACTGATTCATTCTTCAGAAATGCGTGTTAGCTATCATCGTCTGGCTAGATTTTGAATCTGAAACATCTATGGAGGGTTCCAGATAAATGAAACATAAATATGTCTGGGCTATACTTTTCGAGAGAGTCACCCTTTTAGCAAACAGTCAATTTGTTTCCGATTCGACCCCTTGATAAGGGGAACTCGTATCAGAAGTTTTCAAATACCCAGCAGTGCCTTTCTATGTAAGTGTGTGGTTTACTGATAAACTCTTTTCTTTTTTATATATTTACATTTATACCATCATTATTAATTTCTCTTTGAATGAAAAAATCAATATAGTGTATTCATGTCTAGAATTCAGACTACTTTCTAACATAACAATATTGTTGTAACATGTACAAATGATATTAATGTATTTTTCAATCGGAAAAATAAATCCGATGGAATAATCGTGATAATGCGTTTGAGAAAACTGCCTTTTCATCGAGATATTCTGTCAATCAAGAAGAATGATTAATCGCTCAATTAATAAACAAAAAGGCTTAATATATTTCCAATTATTCAAGGGAAAAACTACTTCCTAGACTAACCTAAACGATTATACATTATTTATAGATCACAGTATCGCAAAAAAAAGATTGTGTATACACGAAAATATGTTAAATTTATGCAATACAAGAAGCAAAAAGAAGTTTTATGAAATTTCTTATTCAGCATAGGATCGAAATAATAAATTGAACTTTGCTTATTTATTTTCATATTAAGAGAAGGTCTATGATTATTATTCAGAAAAGAAAAATTTCAATGTTTTAATGTATTACGTACCTAATATATGAAATATATATATATATATATATATATATATATATATATATATATATATACATATATATATATATATATATATATACATATATATATATATATATATATATATATATATATATATATATATATATATATTCATATATATATATATATATATACATATATATATATATATATATATATATATATATATATATTATATATATATATATATATATATATATATTTATATATATATATACTGATATTGCCTTACTGTCTTTGAATGTTTCTTTCCAAATTCTACACGTGTTTACAAGAATTTTTTTATTGTTCGAAGTCTGATTTTCTGATGAAGATAAACACAGTCGTAAAGTCAAAATAAATGAACAATGTGAAAGTTTGGTATATTGAAAGAACCTACTGAACAAACAATCATATATATATATATATATATATATATATATATATATATATATATATATATATATATATATTTCAGTACCGTTTGGCCAAAACATTCAGTTATTATTGATAACATATCAGGAATACTAATTTGAATAATTATATGAAAAGTATTCCGTTTCCATAAATAAAATTTTCATAATTTGAAACATCGCGAACATAGGATTCCTTGATTTTCCATCTTATTTTCAGTACATAAAATATCTGAATATTCAAACCACGCTTCGACAGAACAATTTCTACGATCGTCAAGCAATTCCCAAGCTATTTACTCGAAATGTTAAATAAACAATGGATCCTTCAAAATTTCCATTTAAGAAAGATAAAACCGATGTGAAATCCGCGATAATCTGTTATCTGAGCTTGACACTCTAGTGTAAACAAGCTGGTTAACTATGGTCACATGATAAAGCTTTCAAGGCAGAACGTTCGTTACGTTGACAAGAGTGGAGAACCCGAACAATGATGATTTAATAAGAGTCCTAGAGTTTAAACACTCAATGAGTTGTAATTGAAACTAATCTTCGCTATTGTGATGGTCAACAATAACGCACTTTATGCAATCATTCCTTAGTAGTTGTAAGGAACTACCCCTATATGACACAAATTCTTAATTGGTGGAAGAGAGCCTTGAAGACATAGCAAAAACCTCATTAAATAATAACAATATGAAAACTAATTTACGCACTCGTGGTTCATTTTAGTAACTATATTTTAAAAGATATATTGCATAATGATCGTAATTTCTACATTATTATACATACAAAATTATCGACTATTTCCCTCGTCTTAATTTACACCAATCAGAAACGCGCAATTTTGAATTACAAATGGCTTCTAGATGGAAAAACTGTATGACAGCAGCTGTCAGCAGTTTTTTCGAGTTTACCTGCGGCAAAACTTGACAGTTGTTGTCACCGAAAATTAAAATACTTTCGAAAAAAAAGTAATTATGATCTCCTAGGACCACCAGAAAACGACGCTAAACAATTTTTGTAATTTTATTGTCAATTTGTGTGCTACTGATTCAAAACAGTGATAGTCAGCTTATGTAGTGAAAATGAGTCGCTTTGAAAGTGATTCTTTGACTAATATTGATCTGGCGATTGAGAAAAGTGTACCGTACAATACCGTTAAAACCCATACGTCAATATGGAAACAGTTTACGAAATTCTGCAAGGCAAAGAAATACGAGAACTACAAGTTTAGAACAACACAACTTAATCCTGAAAAATTGGGCGTGGAATAAATAATGCATGCAGAATAAACTCATGAAATAGTCTCGTCAAATACCATTCGGGCATCTAATTTTTCCTGTGAAAAAAATCGAAAAACCACAATGCAAAGTAATATTTTTAAAAAAAAAGCATTCGTGCAGGTGCAAAAATCCTCGTCTTCGACTCGGATTTTTGCTGCCACCAGCACCCATGCTTCTTGTTAAAATATTAATTAGCATCGTTTTTTTGATTCTTTTCGGAAAAATTAGATGTCCTTATAATATTACGAATATCGATTAGCAAAAATTAACTTTCAGATATTCCGACACGATCGGAAATAGGATCAAAATTTTAAGTTCCGAATTTTTAATTTCAAAGAGGATATAACGATAATATAGGTATATGATTTTGATATCATTCGTGAAACTAAATTAACAATAATGCATGTCACAAATTATTATTACCAAAACGCAGATTTCAAACTCTGAATTTTCAGGATAATAATTGAATTTGCTCCAAAATGGGTAAATTAAGAACACGAACAAGCGTGTTTCGCAAACTCAAACGAAATTGGTCTTGTTTATTTTAAATATGTAACAGAATTGTGTAGATGTCATGTGAAAGTAAATACTGATAGGTACTCAAAAAATTCATTTGGATCAAATATTTTCACAATGTGCCAAATTCAAAGTGTTTTCAATAAAGAATTATGCCATATTTGTTCAGTTGTTTAGAGAGTTTATTTAGTTCATTAGAAAATCTATGATGATAGAGATATTAAATTTTGGCAAACTTTCAATCATATAGTTAATTGGTATGAGAAATATTTTAATGGATTTCATGTTCTTCACTTTAATTTCAAATAAAGTCGGGTAAGTTCATAGAAGGTCATTACGATAAAGTTGTTTTCTCATGAAATTGAAAACTACTAACAACCAGGCCTCGAAACCATTTATTATAAGGCTCTACACAGCAGGTTTGATCAATCGAATTCCGTCCACTTAAACGCTCCACCGATAGCATTCTGGCCCTCGAAAGACTACATCGAGTACTAGAACTCAACCCTTTTTATTGAAGAAAGGGGGAGCAGCCATCTTAGATTCAAGAAACGAATGGCGAGTACCGAGGAGGAAAACAAGTCCCGAAACATCTGACAACGTAAAATAGTTGAAGTAGTAATCGCGCACGTGTTTCGGCAGATATCCCTGTTATCCAACACCACTTGGGCCGTTTCCTCTCCTTTCGAGGGGTGCGTTCATTTCTTTTTCAATGCAACATAAGGTGGGCAGGGCAATATCCAACCTGGGTACTTGCTGCTCACGATCAAGTTACCATGCGAGCACGTGAACCATGGAATGTTAAATATATTATCATAGGTGTGTGTTTGTCTGTTGTGGATATTGTATTAGCTCGCGTTTGATGGCCCAAGCGGAGGTACTTTCGGCCGGAAATGGGTGGTTTTCAAGAGGCTGCGCGTCTCTTGTACCAATCGGGTGTGGTTAGACCATGTCACGTCAATCGGAGCCCGTTCTTATCGAAATTGTAAGCCGACATCAAGTAGTCAAGTACACGATGAAGAACTATTAATAATAATATAATAATAATAATAATGTTTATTAGCAGCAAAAACATACAATTTTTTGAATTGAGTGATTCTATTCAATAATTGCGTCCAAATAAACAAGAAGTTATTCGCCCATTAAAACATTTCTGTTGTGCATGGGCATTACACCTTTATATTATGACGCATACACATAAACATATAGCAGAACAACAACCCAGTTCTTCAAATGAGGGTGAAAGGAGAAGAAGGTCCTTTCTCAATTCTCAATAAGTTCTTTATTGCCATTTTTACTTAGATGGATAATATACTTTTTGAACAGTGATTTTATGATGTTAATGGATTTTATATCAGTTAGGTACATTTTATACGTGTCTGTCAAGGAATTATATACTTTCAATACAATTTTACAGAAACAACTGATGTTTTTATACAAAACTGGAACAGCAACACTGACTTTTTCTTTGTATCTTGTGCTGTAGTTGCGGCTCACTTTTTCCAAGATATTTTTGTTTTTATAAGTAAATATTATAATTCGATGCATATATAATTGTTTTAAGTCCAATAAGCCAGTTTCCGAGAATAATGTATTTGAAGGGTACCTACTTATTTCACCATAAATTACTTTCACAATTTTCTTCTATATCACATCAAGCGGTCTCAGATGCGAGATACGGCACCACCCCAACCCAATATACCATACCCCAATCCTGATTCAACTAAAGAGTAGTATGGTATTTTTTAATACTGCAAGTCTAAAATATCTTTTAGGTATCCAAAACGGTATAATAGTGGTCTCAATGTCCTCACAGCATTATTAATATGAGCATCCCATCGAAGATGATGTGAATCAATAGTGACACCTAGATAGTTGTAAGTTAGCGTCACGTTTATTTTAACATGTCTGCTATTATTTTTAATTTTCAGAACATCGTACTCTGGCAAGCCCCGTATTCAACGATTCACTTTCAATCGATTTTGCACGAAATTCCATACGTAGCGAGAAATGAAGAATTCGCAGAGTTCAAATACAGAAAGTAGGTACTCGCGGAATTCTGCTAAGTCCGATTAAATAAGATTAATTTGATCGGTAAATACTCAGGTGTCCAAAGATATTAATAAGTTATTCATATGAACTAAGAGAATAATACAGTTAATCGTTCAATGAAGCAAGTACCTAACCTAATAAGTTATGCGACTAATGAATATTATCAGATATTTATAACCGATTATGAGAAGAATGTTTTTCAGAGAGGATTACGGTTAACAGATATACGATTTCTTGCCAGGATGCAATTTCTGTAATTAAAAACATATATCACTTTATTATGATAACGAGAACCCATGATTTGCCTTTTTCAGTTCGTGGAAATCCCGATATAATTGTGAAGATGAAAAGAGATAAAAACATTTCAAACATTCGAATGATTCACTGAAGACTATTTACTATCATTAAGTTTCATATGAAGGAACACTCTCATATAATTCGTATAATGATAATAATAATATATATATATATATACATATATATATATATATATATATATATATATATATATATTATATATATATATATATAGGATCAATTTAAGGGTTGTAGGCAAGGCAAAAAAGTTAGATCTTCTAAAGCAAAAACCTATATAAATCGAAACCGTGAAACCCACATTTCGATTTTTTTGGTTTTTTTTTATTCCGTGGTTTTGTCATTAAAATCACTCGGTTTCTGTGTGCGGAGATAACCTCACTTTGAGACATTGTTTAAATTGATATATTATAATTGTTGTTGAGCTCACTTTTTGAATTAAAATTTTGATGTTGTATTTACACAATAAGGAATGTTGGTTGTTTTGCTCGTTATGTTTAAATATGGATCACATAGCTGTAAGTAATTGTGATATGTTAAAAATAGGATCTGTACTCTAATATATGTGTGTTTTCAGACCCTGAAGATGGTGCAGATATGTACCGAAATATATAAGTTTTCGCTATAGAAGATCTAAGTTTTTTGCCTTAACTCTTAAATTGATCCTATTTGATGAAGAATTTTTGCAGTGCAGTTATTTGTATCACTATATATATATATATATATATATATATATATATATATATATATATAAATATAAACATAAATATATACATCGTGTCCACGTATCTTTTTTATTTCCAATTTTTAGGCAAAAATACTATTCTGGATAAAAAGTTTTGCTTGTTCAAAAACCCCATAAAATGAAATAAAATTCGAGTTTTTTAAAACCTGCCTCATTTTATATTCAATTTGATGTAAAACCCTATGAATTTATGCACTAAGTACAGAAATTTAATAATAATCTAGTGGGTAATTCTAGGTAACTTTCAACTTAAGTAAATAATTTTCAAATTGTCATTCTTTCTCAACTATGTTACCTCTTTATTGGCGAGTTAAACTCACCAATAAAGAATATATCATGTTAAGTGCTATGGTATTGAAACTGTTTCGTACAAGTACTCAATTAATTTATCCAAAATACCCGAATGTACCAGCTACGACGAATGGATTTAAAAAAATTGATGAAGAAATTAGAAACTCACTAGATTATTATTACATATCCCAATATATTACAAAAATTCATAGGGTTCCACATAAAATTGAATATAAAACGAAAGAAGTTTTGAAAAACTTGAATTCATTTTATGAGGTTTTTGAACAAGCAAAACTTTTTATCAAGAATGACGATTTTTGCTAAATCTGAAAATAAAAAGGTTTTTTCTCTGGGGCATCTAATCTGTGGACACGCTGTATGCTGTAATTTTGTAAAGGTTATCAAATATATAAAAACACAAGATGTGTGATAAGTAATAATCAGCATAATTATGAGGGATTTTAGTAATTTTGTGAATCGATATATATATATATATAGTATTATATATATATATATATATATATATATATATACATGTATACTATATATATATATATATATATATATATATAATATATATATATATTCATATATATATAAATTATATATTCATATAAATATATATATATATATATATATATATATATATACTATATATATATATATATATGTTTTCATTGGCTACGTGTCTGGACCTGGAGTGTAACGTGCGATAGTTACTGTTACATATTTTTAGGGCTAGCTTTCATCAGCCAAATGCAACGTGCTAAGGAACATTTTTCAAAATTGAGTTTTGTTATCACAAAATATAAAACCAGATATTTCGGTGTCATTGGAAGTACAAAACTCGCTTTCCCTCACTATTCTGTTTTCCATGTTTCCTCCTATACTTGATATTTCAATGCTTATTTTGAACGCCTTATCTAATCATTGGCACTGAGATTTCGCTTATCACTTTGTGAAATAAGTCTTGATAAACAAAATTATTACCAACAAATAC
>JARQZK010001218.1:0-5000 GCA_030704885.1 Cynegetis impunctata
ATTGCCTGGTGTGTTTATCCGAGAATTATTGGCGGGAGATCTCTGTCTGAGATATCAACACGATTATTCATGCACTGGTAAGTTTTCCTAATACCGTTAGAATAATATATGAAATACTGAATTAATATATTATCGTAAGGTTACATCTGAAACAGATGAAAACTATATAATATATATATATAAATATATAAATATATATATATATATATATATATATATTTATATATATATATATATATATATATATATATATATTATATATATATATATATATATATATATATATACATATATATATATATATATATATATATATATATATATATTTATATAATTATATATATATATAAGATTACCGAAAGCTTGGAAAGCGGAATAAAGAGAATTCATCCATCATAATTCCCACTAATTGCCACATACCCTTACTTCAATAGATTCGAATATATAATTCTAGAGTAGCGGTTTATCTAATTCTTTATATATATATATATATATATATATATATATATATATATATATATATATATATATATATATATATATCTATATATATATATATATATCTATATATATATATATATACTTATATATGTATATATATACATATATATACATACATATATATATATATATATATATATATATATATATATTATGTATATATATATATATATATATATATATATAAATAAAATATATATATATATATATATATATATCTATATATATATATATATCTATATATATATATATAATATATATATATATATATATATATATTTATTTGAATTGTTGTTGCCTGTGAACTATTTTTAACTTTTGGATATTTATTAGCAATAACAGGCTTGGTGAATCTCAAAAAACTCGATTTAATTAAAAAGTTGACGTTTCGCCACGACATTCGTGGCTTTATCAAAACTTGCACTGACAAAGAAATGATTTGTTGATTTGTTAATATCAAGATATGTTTGACAGTGAATGTCAAAACGCATTAGAAGTAATAAGACACATGAAAATGGTTACTACAGTTAAATTTGCATTGTTATTGTTGACAAAATAAGAAAAAAAAATTTTTATGTTAGACGCAATTGCATATTTGAACGTAGGTTTCAGTTCTGAAAAACTTTTTTCCTTAACAATTTTCGATATTTTCAAATATAAAGGTACTTTACTTTTGAGTGAAATTCATATTTTTCGACACATCGCGAAAAAATGTGATATCTGATTGTATTTTAGATTTTAGAACATGCAGAACTTTTTATAAAGAATAGCTTTTCCTGAAATGAATAATAAAAAAGTTTTCCATATGGTTCCAACTTAGTAAGACAAACTATATATATATATATAAAGACGAAATTTATTGCGGGGAAATAGTATATATAAGAAGCAAAATTATTATCGGTCTAGCCCGCATATGTCGAAGCAGCCGGTGACACGTGTTTCGGACTCCTTGGTCCTCATCAGAACGGCGTAGCCAAGTATGCGATGGAAAACCTGGAAATGGAACAGCAACAACAAGCGGAATCCCTTGCTTCGGAAGACAATCACACATTTGTGGTACATTGTTCGAACTCTCCGGTTTTGGAGATGTGGTCAAACTCATGACCACGGAGGCGATTAATACCATCCGCGCGATCCCGGACCGTGGAAATAAACTATAAAGAAGAAATTTGTTGCGGGGAAATAGTATATATAAGAAGCAAAATTATTATCGGTCTAGCCCGCATATGTCGAAGCAGCCGGTGACACGTGTTTCGGACTCCTTGGTCGTCATCAGAACGGCGTAGCCAAGTATGCGATGGAAAACCTGGAAATGGAACAGCAACAACAAGCGGAATCCCTTGCTTCGGAAGACAATCACACATTTGTGGTACATTGTTCGAACTCTCCGGTTTGGGAGATGTGGTCAAACTCATTTTTTCTGCTTCGTCTAAAGACTCATTACTTTCGAACCAATTATCATTAAGCGTTCCAGCTGATTTATGTTTATAGTAAATAATAGTATCTTTGCCGGGGCATTGTCGTATGCGAATATCATTATTGAACCGGGATTGTAATTTTCGATATAATCTTGCATTAGTAATTAGGTTATTGTCTATTACTTTTTGCAGAGTAGATAAGTGAAATTTTGTTTCAGTACTTTCTTCAATGTACTTATAAACACGATCTAAAGTAGTTTGGATTTCTGGATCAACTTCACGAATATTTGGTTCCTTCACTGGATTAACAAAATAGTTATGTAAGCACTTTTTATGATAACGAGCCTTAACTGCCAAAAGGGAATCTATTCCTTGCAACCTTTCATTAACTTGTCTGAAAATTTCACCGTCGTACTGATCAGAAATTGTTAGTAATCGATCCAAATAATGATTATTTGAAAAAACATGAGTTCGATTTTTACCAAGATGTCTTCTTTTTCCGCAAATCAAACAAATATCAACAAAATTAAAACCACTCTTTCCTGTTTCTTCTCTTGATTGTCGCTGATGTCGGTCTGAGATCTCGCGGATGGCATTAATCGTCTCCGTGGCAAAGTTTGACCAAATCTCCCAAACCGGAGAGTTCAAACAATAAGCCACAAATGTGTGATTGTCTTCCGTAGCAGCGGCTTTCGTTTGTTGTGCTATTTTCATCTCCAAGTTTTCAATCCGTGGCGTGGCTACGCCGTTCTGATGAGAACCAAAGAGTCCGAAACACGTGTCAGCGGCTGTTTTCATATAAGCGGGCTATATAGATAATTCTGCTCCATTTATATATATATATATATATATATATATATATATATATATATATATATATATATATATATATATATATATATATATATATATATGTATATATATATATATATATAATATATATATATATATATATATATATATATATATATATATATATATATATATATATATATATATATATATATATATGTATTCAGTGGCGTAGATAGGGGGGATCAAGGGGATCAATCCCCCCCCCATGGGCCTACGATAATTATAATAGAACTGAATAAAAGTCTTCGTATCTATGTACGTATTTAAGTACCTTCACATGAAATTTACTGAGCATTAGCACCTCTTCTACTATTATGTACGTGCAATTATGAAAATATCACCTAGATATGTTTTTGTGACATTTGTGCAATTGAGTATTCTATAATTTCCGCGCTTGGAACAGGCCGACCAGTCAGGAATGGACATAATTTTAACATTATAAAGTAACTAGTACTTTTGAGCATATTTTATTCAATATTGAATTAGTAAGTTTGATCGGTCATTATGAGCAAAAAAGTGATAAAAAGTTCAAATGTCTCTAATTGAAAATTTTCATTTCGAAAGGAAGAAGTCAACCAAAATCTCCACGCAATTCTCTTTCTTAATTGTATACTATACTTACTATTAAACAAAAGTGCTCCAGATTTTGTTTAAAGGTGTAGTATTATATCTAAAGCAGTTTTGTTCAATAGTATAGGTAGTATAAAATTTAGAAAGAGACTTCTTCCTTCGTACATAAAATTTTCTATTTCAGCCATTTAAGCTCTTTCAAACAAATGTTTTTGGTCCTAGTGACCTATTAAATTCCTGTTTACATTCGAGGAGCGTGACTTCTGCTCAGGATTTTCAATCAATATTTAATATTTCGAATATTTTTCAATGTAGAGTAGGTATTGAAATAAGAGCTCTTTGAAATATAGGACTGAATTTTGGATTTGGTTGTCAATTTAATTACTCCATAGTATTTTGACGTTAACAAAAATTGTCGAGTCAGTAAAATTTTTCTTGCGATGGCTGGACTTCAACATCATGAATCTTGGAGAAAGATTTACTAATCATGAGAATACAGTCTAGTTTAAGAGTGCTTTTGTGTTCAACTTTTTTCATCAGTCTCGGAAGAATATGAGAAAATAGCATGTAGATAGTTTTTGAAAAAAATTGAGTTCCGTTCGAGAAAATTGTAAAAGTCATAAACAATTTACTGAAAGAAAAAGAAAACAGTTTTTATTTTCAAATATCTCAG
Organism: Cynegetis impunctata; assembly: GCA_030704885.1. Taxonomy (NCBI): domain Eukaryota; kingdom Metazoa; phylum Arthropoda; class Insecta; order Coleoptera; family Coccinellidae; genus Cynegetis; species Cynegetis impunctata. Next base: position 4,018 of record JARQZK010001218.1, read on the forward strand.
AAACTAATAGATATTTTGATATCTAAATAAAGATACAAAAGAGGAGGAAATTTCCTATAAGAAATTTTTAACTCCCGGAACTGTAGGATAAATATTTATAATTTTCTCAGAGGGGTAAATATACGGCCGAAAACAGGTAATCTGGCTTGCGAAAGTCACGCCCATTTGGGACACTTCAACGATAAACATTATTTAACTGTATTAAATATGAAAATCAAGGAATGAAAAATTTCAGGTTCTTACAAATTTTTATCGCTATTTTCCGCGCATTAGTTATGAAATTGTTTTTTGCTGCTTGAACAAGAACATTGCAACTTTGTTAACTGTTAAACTATGAATCTGATATTTTTTTTTCTTGGAACTAGTTTCGAAAGACCCCAGAATAGATCCCCGTAAAAAATTCAATTTTTTAGTTTTTTACTAATAATTTACTTAGTTGCAAAAACACTATAATCATAACTTTTTTCTCCTGATTCTCTTATAAACAACGCATTTAATTATATCAATTTTTTAAACAATAAGAGATGAACATTGATAGTAACCATTTCCATGTAGCTTCCGATAATAAAAAACGAACCATTAAATCCATGAAAAAAATTTCATTTTGATTTTCCAAAACTACGTAAATTGTCAGTAAAAAACTGAAAAATTGAAATTTTTCATTTTTTCAACAGGGATTTACTTTAATCCAAGAATGAAAAAATCTCAGATCCATACTTGAACAGTTATCACAATTTTCATGTTCAAGCACCAAAAAATTGTTAATCAACTATTGCATAACTAATAGAAAAATTTCTATTATCGCCGGATTGTTGTTCATTCACCGATTCAGTAACTTTTCATATTTTATATGGTTAAATATTGTTTATTGTTGAAGTATCCTAAATGGGCGTGACATGCCCAAACGAAGTTACCCCTTTTCAGCAGTATTTTTACCTCTCTGAGAAAATTATGAATATTGATTCTACAGTTCCGGAAGTTGA
>JARQZK010001218.1:10000-12635 GCA_030704885.1 Cynegetis impunctata
ATGAAGCACCAGAAGAATTTGTTGTTTTCTGAAGGTTATTATTCTAACAGTAATAAAATAGTTATTTTATTAATATTTTTCAACATTTTAGGTTGGTTTGGTAATTGGCCTTTCGGGAGCCTGCAGAAGTGATTAACTTTTTAAGATAAAAGTCCAAGATATTGATATTTTGGAAAAAAAAGATCAGCATCATCATTCCTCACACAAAAACATATCAAGCACGATCGTTTCTGATATTAAACACTAAATGGGTTGAAATTGTAAAGAAATATATAGAACTCCGTACACGAATTCAAAATGAGAGGTTTTTCATGCAAATGAGATTTGGAAAAATTACCAATCAAGTCTTTGGACACAATTCCATATCGCAATTTCCGAAAAGAATAGCATCGTTTTTGAACTAAATAACGTCGGCGAGTATAACCGGGCATTGTTTTCGGCGTACAGCCAGCCAACTTTGTTCACAAACAATGGAGGAGATGTTCTAACAATTAAAGAGATTGGGAGGATGGAATCGAGTACCGTGGCGGAAGGCTATGTAGATACTTCGTTCTCCAATAAAACGAAGACTGCTAATCTGCTCTCTGACGAAACTACTTCCTCCAATCCTTCATCAGTCACCATGAAGAGTTCATCATCTGTACCACAAGAACTGAACTTTTCAAGCAAAGAAATTACGCATGGGTTAATGGTTCTTGTTAATTTTCATTTTCATACAATACTTTGAAAAGTTGTCAAATTGTGCAAAATCCAACAATGTCTTCTGCAGGAATCCAAACAAAAATTCGATCATAATGAAGAAAACCATCAAGAAGACTTGAGACATAAAGGAGGTTCACCAACAAAAAATGAAGTTGATGAAAGAAGAACATGAAGTAAAGATATCAATTTAGAAGATGCAAAAACAAAAACTGTTGCAAGGAGTATTTGAATGAAAATTAAAACAACACGTAGCTTTACTTCACTATCTATCCTCAATAGCAATAATAATCTTTATTTGAAATAGGTAGTGGTAATGTACATTTTTCAAGTATACATAATATAGAAGATGTTGAAAATATCGAGTGATTAAATTAATTATATCCAAATTATTCATCTTGAAACATGGAATATTGGGTACGTCTAAATTGATGTTATTAGCAAATTCAATAGTTGCTGCAATATCTTCATCAACTGGAAGCTCAAGTTCATTTCTTTTGCATGCTATGTTGTGTAGTAGGTACATCACAGGATACAACGATACCTTCTACTTATTCACATTGAGACGAATGTCTAGTGCTTGTACAAGTAATAATCGTTGTAGTTATAATATAAGACCCTGTTTTTAGGAACCATAAATAGTATCGCCCCCACACAGTTAGGAAAATTGCACATTTCTGAATGTTTGTTATTGATTTCGGGAAAGTAATATTCATGGTATAATTTTATTTAAAATATTGTTTATTATGGCTGTAGCAACTTTTTTTTGTTATTGCACATGCACATATCCATGAATGCCTTACCTACTAGGAACTGAAATGTAAGCGACCGAAAGGACTCGCCTGTGGCTGAGCACCTAAAATAAAAACCAGATTTTTATCATATACATATTAATGAAGTAAACTTTTTTCAGATTCTGATTGCTCCAAAAGGTGGTGTTATGTGAGGGACTATTATATTAGACGCAGAGGGAAACTTGGAAGTGGTTCAAGTGGAGAAGCAGTGAGGAAGAGATGTGATCGCCTTTCATTCTTGGATAGCCCCACTTTTTCGCATAGAAATACTATTACCAGTGTTGACGAAGATGAAACCCAAGGAGATAGAAGTGAATTAATGGAAAACATCCTAGTCAAAATCGAAGATAAACAATCATATAATTTGGAAGAGGGTGTTAATAATAAATGTCGTAATAAACAATATAGAAATAATGATAATATCGAAGAAAATACTGAGAAGAGCAGAAATAGTAAAGTGAAGAGAGGGAAAAAGAACAAAATCACTATCCCCGCTCAGAAACGTTTGAACCTACTAAAGCAATTCGTTCATCGAAATAAAACTGAAGACGAAAATGACCTATTTTTTAGTTCCATGGCAAAAATTGTTAAGAAGCTTCCAATGTTCGAACAGGCTCAATTAAGGATGCAAGTTGGCTCAATAGTTGGTAACGCTGAATTGCGTTATATCTCAAACAATTTGCCACAAAGTGAGTTTTCACCAAGATTGAACAGTTGTGCAGATTATTGCGAAACTGTAGTTTTATCGCCAAGAAATAGTACCAGCGCTAGTGAATACTCAGAAATTGTAGTAACTTCACCCAGACCTAGTATTAGTACTGGGGAAATTTCAGAAACTTTAGTTCTTTCACCAAGACCGATAATTGCAGTAGATGATGATAGACAATCATGTTTTATTTCAAGTTCAGTTGAGCAAGTTGAATGTCAAAAATAATTTTTAAGAAATATATTCTGAAATAATTTAATATTTTTTTAAGAAGCTTCCAATGTTCGAACAGGCTCAATTAAGGATGCAAGTTGGCTCAATAGTTGGTAATGCTGAATTGCGTTATATCTCAAACAATTTGCCACAAAGTGAGTTTTCACCAAGATTGAACAGTTGTGCAGATTATTGCGAAACTGTAGTTTTATCGCCAAGAAAT
>JARQZK010001219.1:0-12596 GCA_030704885.1 Cynegetis impunctata
CATACTCTGTTTCATAGCGAATTCCGTATGGCACTAATGGCTTCAACACCTACTCAAAGGCAGAATTCATAATCGCATGTAGGTTTGTCTGACATAGTGGGTATCTCCTATTTTTTTTCAAATTTGATTTACCTAATCAACTAGATAGATACAACTAGTATATACCCATATGACTTACATTTTTCCATCTTAAATTTATAACTAACTGTATATTATTGAAAAGCGATAATTTCCCTGAAAATGTACCAAAAGTACTTCCATAATACCTAATATTCTCAACTGCTTATAATTTTCATAGAATAATATCATTAGGTAGTTTTTTTTACCTATAAAATACCTATCTCCATTAGTTTTTGGAGATAACTTTTGTTTCACCAGCTACTTCATACTTTTTTCATTGTAGAGAACTATATAGATGAATAGTAATTCGAAAATCAAAGCAACAATTCACAGATCTGAATTATCAGATATGCTCTTTGTTTCCCACTGAACCTCCTAGTTCTTATTAGATATCAGTCTATAGAGACAAACATGGAAAGCCAAAAGTTCACGAGGAAAACTCTGGAACAAATATTCTAACACTAGGAAGAAATACATTTCTTTGAAAATTATAGTAAAAGAAAAGAACGATCGGTTGATTATATAGATAATAATATTAATATTTCTGGTAAGTCAACACCTTATTTGTGTAGAATTGTGTAGAAACCTTAGTATTTTGTATTTTTCAGAAATAGTAGATGAACAACTTGAAGAAGAAAGCAACTGGCTAAAGTACAATTGTGAACCTTGAGGGAAGTTCCAAATCTTTGGGACACGACTTCAGAGTATCGAATGAATTATTTTCCAAACACCCTGTATATTGATTACTAAAGTTGAATAAACCAGCCTGTAAATATTGTCTTACTTTTATCACATAATCACAATTGGTTATGTTTCCGAAAAACAACATATAAGTACGTATGAGATCCTCATTTAGTGAAGTTATAATGAACCGGCAAAAATCTCTGATATTATATTAGTGCAGATAAATAATAATCATAGATTTATGGACAAATAAAGAAAGGTAGTAGTGTACATTGTCATATAAATGCTAGGTAATACCCTTATTTTGTTACGTAGTATTCCATGCCACCGATAAATTAGAACAAATAGATAAGTGGGAGTTACTTGTTTGAAATGGTAAATAATAACCAAACAGGAAAATTACTTGATGCTTTGAGCTTCAGTATTTATTATTGTTTGAATCATACTGTTTTGTATTGATAATATTTAATAAATGTAGTGATTGGCGCCTATTTGACCACAACGCTTGGTATAATATAGTTATTTTTCGGTATTCACAACGGATTATTTTTTTCAGTGTATTCTCATCAGATGTTAAACAACCATCTACCTATCCATCAGGATTGCTCAGACCGAGTTGCCAGACTAAAATCGCGAAATCCTCCCTGGAAGCTGGGTCAAGAACTCATTGGTGATGATTTCAACCCGACCGATGGATGGAGAGAAGAGTGGGCAACAACAAACCCAGACAACCTGCACCTTAGATCAGACCCAGCAGAGCGCCTCTCAGGATTTAACCTCCCCAGAAAATAATGGGCAACACTCAACCGTATTAGATCTAACCACGGAAGAACTCAATACTGGAAGTTCAAATGGGGACTTGCTGAGGATCCGGGCTGCAGTTGCGGGGACCCCTCTCAGACGCCGCATCATATCGCCATGGCTTGCCCCGGCAGAAGATACCCTGGCTCTATACATGAACTACATGCAGCGGACGCAGATGCGGTTTAATGGCTTAGGGAACTCGACATCCGTATGTGAAGATTAGGCCACTCTGCATTTATATATAATTTAGTGTTTGTGATATTTGTACGTTTACGTTTTCATCTTATTTTGTTTGTCAGTTACATTTATGTTCTTTACACTTTTAATGTTTTGTCAATCTTGCCATACGAAATATATATATATATATATATATCAGATGCTTCCTTAGGCGAAAAGTTTTCTGTAAGGAAGCCAGTGAAGAGGTATTGTTTATTCTTACTGAGTTCCAGATATCCTTTGTATCTAGCAATTTTAAAGTTCCGGAGGAACTTTTTGGAGTGATCCATCCATGGAAGATTCCGCCAGAGTGTTTCATGTGATGAAATATTTTAAATATTATTAGTTGAAATGAATACTTGGCCTAACTTTACAAGATATGTCGGAATAAAATAATTAATTACTGAGGCCGGTACCTTCGAAATTGCGATATATTCACTCAAACCCCAAGACCTAAGAAAATGTTGTTTAACTTTATACGAAATGATAACTCGATCGACTTATTTCTGCCTTGGAGTACCGAAATCATTGCACTATAGCTTCAAATGGGTTATTGTGCACCCTGTTTTCTATGGTAACCCATCCATCACTTCCGTACCCTGCACCAGTTTGCACAGATCCTCAACAATGAATGGGTTCCTAGCTAAAACTTATTCTAGCTGAGCTTCCCTTAAAATTGCCTGTCTCTTTCGATTCAGCGAATCGCATTCAGATATGATGACATAGTCTGCAGTTCAAGTCTCCCGCATATAAGCTTATTTTGTATAGGTGCGATTTGACGGCCATGTAACTTTTCAGCATTTCTGACATCGTTGTCACTTCTGTATAGCTGAGGCTGAGCAGCAAGTTTGTGAGTATTTTGCTAGGTTTTCCAATGAAAGTTTCGCTGTGTCGAAGATCCTGTCTTCCTAACGAGAATTCTGTGAGTAACCCATACATTTTGGTATTCCATTATTAGGTCCGTGCCAGTGAACTTCTTTGATGACCCTCGCCTTGCTAATTCGTCAGCTTTTCCTTTCCATCAATGCCTCTGTGATCTGACACGAACAATTTTTTGAAGTAAGAACAACTATAAACTGATATGCGTATGCGCTCTTAACGTAAAATTGTCACCGTGACTGTAAAAATAAATGAAATTCAGAAATATAAATTACATTCAGTCAATAACAAAAATGAAAATAAGAGAATGCAGCGAAGTTTACAGAATATATCTTCTTCTTTAAGTGCCGTCTTTGTTGCGAAGGTTGGCAATCATCAAGGCTATACGTATTCGTGATACAGCTGATCGGAATAGCTGATTTGTGGTGCAGTTGAACCAATCTCGCAAATTTCGCAACCAAGAATGGCGTCTCCTCCCCACACTTCTCCGTCCCTGTATTTTTCCCTGCATTATGAGTCGCAGTAAGTGGTATTTTTCTCCCCTCATCACATGTCCCAAATACCGCAGCTTGCGTTCTTTTACTGTATGAGTAATCTCTTTATCCTTTCTCATTCTTCTCATAACTTCCATATTCGTTATTCTATCGGTCCATTTTATCTTCAGCATTCTGCGGTATATCCATAGCTCGAAGGCCTCCAACCTTTTAATTTCTATTCCCGTAAGGGTCCGTGCCTCTACTCCATAAAACAGTACCGATAGCACATAGCATCTCACCAGCCTGATCTTTAAATCCAGGCTGAGGTCACTGCTGCAAAATTTTCATAAATGTTGCTCTCGCCTGTGCTATCCAGGTTTTGATTTCTTCAGTGCACTCGTTGTTTTCGTTTACAATGGTACCTAGATATTTCTATGGCTTGGTTTATTACTATGATTTGGGCGTTATTTTCTGTTGTTTTGGATAATATCATGTACTTAGTCTTTTTTACATTTAGTGATAGTCCGAATTCTGCGCTAGTGTTATTAACTTTCTCTAAGAGTACCTGTAAATCCTCCAGACTAGTAGCTATCAGAATAGTATCATCCACATACCTTATATTGTTAATATGCACTCCGTTAATTATAACACCCTTGGATTCGTCTTCTAATGCTCTTTTCATTATTTCCTCTTAGTAGAGGTTAAACAACATCGGCGATAACACGCATCCTCGCCTGACACCTCTTCGGATTTTTATTTCCATGTGTTTTTTTCCTTCTATCTTCACAACTGCTTTTTGATTAAAGTAAAGATTCGTGATGATTTTGACGTTACGGGTGTCTAGATTTTTACTTTTAAGAAGCTGGATGAGAAGTTCGTGGCGTACCTTATCGAACGCTTTGTTGTAATCAATGAAGCATATATAAAGGTACTGGTTCATGTCCATACTCCGTTGCGCAAGAACGTTCAGTGCAAAGAGTGCTTCTCTTGTACCCAAGCCATCTCGAAAACCGAACTGAGTCTCGCCTATATCTTGTTCTAGGATTTTGTACATTCTATTCTGTATCAGCTTCAGAAATATTTTTAGCGTGTGATTCATGAGACTAATTGTTCGGTAGTCTGTACTTTGCCTTATATTATGCTTTTTTGGAATGACGACAAACGTTGATAACAGCCATTCTTTGGGTATGATACCTGTTCTGTATATTGAACAAAACTAAATTTGGATTTACTACGTTGATTATCACAAAATATTTTGAAAAATATAACACTGCAATATAACTTGCAGTGTTATATTTTTCAAAATATTTTGTGATAATCAACGTAGTAAATCCAAATTTAGTTTTGTTCATCATGGTTAATTATCACGTAGTAACGACGGATTCCATCAACTATTTGTTCTGTATATAGTGTTGAACAGGTTTTTAAGATGGTATATGTTCTCTTCTTCTACCAATTTTAGAATTACAGAATATATAATGACGAATATTCTTCCTTTCACATTGAACGAACAGAAAGAAAAATCTAAATTATACTGAAAAAATATTAATCATTTTCATTAATCGAACACATCACTGATTTTAACGAAAAGGCTTACGTCTCGACGTTTTGTAAATTTTAGAGATGGTACTTTCCATAAAAGTAAACATACCACTGCGATTAACCAAAACGATTTTCATTCATCATCGTTGTTAGAATCTGTCTTATAAAATAAGTTGGTTTTTCTTCTGTCATTCCGGTCATGGGTTGGTAACCTATACCTATGTAACATGTTAACAAATTGTTAGTATTTCATTTCATAATGAAAAACTATTGATAAAAATGTTCACTAATATTCGAATAATAATTCACGGTTCTAAGTAGGTACTACTTTTTCGTCTTTTTCGTCAGTTGCTGAGTAAACACTGATTTAATTCATCAGGTACAGGTATTAACCTTTAAGTACCCGCGCTCGAGAATCTCACTTAACTACCCGCGCGGTGTATTATGTACACCACAACCAAGAATGCGATATGGAGTGCATTAATCAATGTATAGGGATAAGGAAACTTGGTTTCTTGACTTTTCTTTCGGTTTTATTGAAACGTAACAAAAATTAATACAATTATTCCGGAAAAACTACAAACTAACAAAGAAGGTGCTCTAAAAATATAAAAAAAACTCTTGAAATAAATACCTCAAATTAATATTATATGGTTAGTTTGTTTCATCCACTACTTGCTTCGCCATTTTTACACGAATCGCATGTAACAACTGTTGTCATATGTTGTTTGCAAACTGACCTATTGCAACTTCTGCACATGATCGTCGTGACTCGATTTTTCTTTCTGCCCGAAATGAAACACCTCGAGCGTGTTTTTGCAGGTGGCTCTTCAATGGTGTCTTCTGCTGGGGTTTTGTATTTTGTCAGAAAACATTTTATGTCACTTGGCAATGACTGCTGGCTGGCACGTTCAGAGAGGTATGGCTTCATCAAACCTAAGGAAAGTATCTTCAAAAATTCTCTTCTGTGCTTGTAAGCTTTATTGACATGAGTTGCATTATAGAGCAGTTGTCCATTGATTCCCGCGATGTTCATTAGTTGGAAGAATATAACCAAAGGCCATCTTCTTGTTCTTCTGGATACTGAGTATGTGCTACACATTTTATCAACAGTATCTACTCCACCTTTGGTGGCATTATATTGTAAGATGATATCAGGCTTACTCGACATTGAATCTATATCTCCCTGCTCGTGCATTGTTGAGATCAATACGACTGCTTTATTTATTTTCGGTACGTAGGAAACCAATGTAATTTTATCTTCCAATAATTCTTTAGCAAGCGGATAACTTGAGTACCAGTTATCTCACGGCAGATTCCGATTACTACCTTTCACTTCCTTCAACAAGCGGTGAACAACGTCATAGGTGTATTTGGCATGCTGTAGGGGCCTTCGGGTTGTTTACCACAATAAACTTCGACATTCGACACATAAAATGTTTTTGCATCACACAATACAAAAACTTTTAGCCCATACTTCGCCGGTTTGTTCAGTGTCCTCTATTTTCTCTTCAGAGGAAGTATCAGCATCGTCGTCGGTTAATTCTTCTTCTGAATCGGAGTCGCACATTATTTGAGCCAGCTCCTCTAATTCCTTGTGTGTTAATTTGTCAGGGTTTTTTATTTTTACCTTGTCCCTAAAATAATAAAAATTTCAAAAAATTCATAAAAACATCCATAATATGAGCCCCTGAATGGTATTTAATATTACTTACATAGCTACTAGCGTGGTGCACTTTATACACCAGACTGTAATGCAACAAAGAAATTGTCAGTAAAGTAACGAACGCTCCAGCCACCAAAGCACAACTGTCGGTACACGTAGTAAACACATCGGTCGAGGGTTACATGGGAGGGCAAGAGTGGGGGATACCACATTCGGTTTTGACCGCTCTTTTAAGAGAAATGGTGTATTTTATACACCGGCGCGGGTAGTTGAAGGTTAATAAAGAATCGTAGGTACTTATCTAGGAGCTAATGAGAAATACTCTGGAAATTCGAAGCGAACCACTACCATGAACTGCATTATTAAACAAGTTTGATAAGAGCTATTTGTGAGTTCTCTATCCCTGACATTCAGTAGAAGACCAATGTATTCAAAATAATTGATTTGTAAAAATACTAGAAATATATTAGTCCTCAGATTCTAATTTGGAAATTATATAAGTTCTGCTAATGTACTATTTTCCACAACTACCGCAACTAATATTATACTCTCCAGATATTGCGTTGGTATGGATTTTTGATTTATTATTTTAACCCTTTCGGCCCTGAATACAGATAATTCACTTTTAATCGAAATTAAAACTTGTTTGATCTTGTGTTGGGGTAAATGAAAGTTTTTTTCAGTTTTTTGTTTTTTTTTTTGTAAAAAGTGAGGATTTAACTCCCGGTACATATATGTACCATCAGGAATATTGCGTGGTACAAATATGTACTAACAGGTTCCAGAATTGACGTTACTTCAAAAATAATGTACGTTTATTTGTCAAAAATAATGATAAAAATATTGAAAGAGTAATTACTAATTTATCCTTAGGTAAGATATAAGATGAAACAACATTTGCATAAGGGTACATTATTTACATATGCTTTTGGTTCTTCTCTGCTTCTTTTCTTGAGCACATCTGGCGCATCTCCTTCTGGTCTGCCCCTCCACAGGAAGATGCAAAGGGGTGAATTGTTTGGTTTCCCATCGACTCTCATTGACTCTAGTAATGTCTTACGACATAATAAAAATCCAACCGAGAAGCTTTTGTAATTCTCCTATGTCGGTTTTCTTTTCACTTTTTTTTTCAGTTTTATTCAAAATTTCCAGGCGTTGGTGCAGTCCACAATATGTAGGTATAATGAATGGGGAAAAACTTTCTGAAAAATTCGTATTGGCGTCGACTGCCTGGTAATATCAGCCCTGGGTGGCTCGGAATCCCCAGATAAATCGGCATCGGGATCTTCAGATTCCGAACTTGTTGATTCATATTTCGCTGTAGTTTTTCCGTAGTTTTCATGTTTTTCCATAAAATGATCACTATCATCAGATACGTCGTCTTCACTGGGTTCATAATTATCACTAGAACCCGAGGAATATGGCTCCAAATCCGAGAGGTTTTCAGCAATATCTGCTAACTGTTTTTCAGTGAATGAGAGTCTACTCATCTTTTTCTAAAATAAGGAAAAAGATAAGTTATAAACCTACTGGTACCTATTTGTACCACTAGCAGACTGTGTAAATTATCGGGTGGTACATATATGTACCACTCCTAGAATAATGCTGTAAACAAATTTTGATAACAATTATAACTTACCTCGGTACCCACACCTTTTCGTAAGGAATATTTCTCAAAATAATCGCAAAACTAGCTCAAAAAACCCTTTATATCACACAAAATATGTACCGCGTAGTGCAAATATGTCTGTTTACATCGACTAGGTGCGGTATAACATCAAATTATGCAATATATAGTCACCTGTCCGCTTGCGCAATTCTCAAATACCGAATTGGTACAGTTTCCGCTTGATAAAAATGGAAAATATAGCTTCTAGGGTTTTTGTAGTATCTGTGGTACATATGTGTACCGTTCGGACCGAAAGGGTTAAATATGATTGCCAATATTATGACTGGTCCAGAACGCTATATTAATATTGTGTTGGGATTTGCAATATAAGTTTTTTTTTATTTCAAATAACCGCGTTAACCCTTTGGATTATAAGCGGTGGAGTTAAAACATAATATTTATAATTTCCTAATTAAATCTAAGTTTTGCAAAAATAAAATTATTTTGTTACTGTTACCATAAAGTAACATTTCTTTTGAGTTAGAGGATATGTTGAATGTGTCTCTTTGAATTTGGAGTAAAGGGCACTGCACTAATATGTTTCACTGTTAGTTGAGCTCCGCACATATCACAAGTTGGTTCATTTTGTCCAGACAGCAAGTGTTCATGTGTGAGCTTAGTGTGTCCTAGGCGTAGTCGAGTCATTATCACTTGTTCTCTTCTTTTCGTTAATTGATTTTGCCAAGGTCCCACGTTCGATTTGATTTCTTGTAGTTTCGATTGTGAGGCCTGCCATTCAGTGTTCCAAGCGTTCTTAATCTTATTTTTGATGAAGGATTTCATGTCAATTGAAGGAGTGTATGCAATATAAGTTGAAAGGATATATTATTGGATTTTTATTGGCAACATTATGAACTTTAGAGATAGTTTTTTGTATCAAATTTTTTATCATTTCTGGTTTATAATTACTGTTCATAGCGATGTGCTTGATAGTACATTCCTTTCTGTACCGCTTCAACATAAAATGGCATTGTTTAAGGAGAGGGTTCATCGACCTAACATAAATCTTTCTAATTTAAATTAAAAAATATTTAACTACTTTTTATTCAGTATCTGACCAATCGACGAAACTTGCGTCATTCATCAATATTCAAATACTTATTATAAAAAAATATTATCAATAGTGTTTCGTTATGAAATTGATCACTAAGAATTTTCAACATATTTCGGGTTAGTAACTCATGATCAAGACAGAAGGAAACATCAACTTTTTTCATAAGACAGATTTTAGTAACGAGGATGAATGAACATGATTTTGGTTATTCGATGTGGTGCGTTTACTTATATGGAAAGTACTATCTCTATAATTTATAAAAGGTGTCGACACGTAATTCCTTTCCCTAAAAAAAAGGCTGTGTTCGAGGAGTGAAAATGACTAGTGTTCGTCCAGAATAGTTTAGATTTTTGTTCCTGTTCGTTCAATGTGAAATGAAGGACATTTGCCATCAAATATTCAATAAAAATATGATTTCATTCTGATTTTTGTTATTGACAAAATGTCATTTTATACTTCTGAACAGTAATTTCAGAGGATGAAATTGTTGTGTAGGCAAGAAGATTTGTGGTTATTGATTAACAAATCCCTGTTGAACTGGTGTTTAAACATAATGTTTAACAAGAAGGCATATCAACCAAGCTACTTTCTATGATGCTGAATGGAGTAGAGAACAGACTTATAGGATGATAATTAGCAGAGTACACTTTGTTACCTTGTTCTGTAAACTGATGTCACTAAGGCAACTTTCCATAGGTAACATCGATATTTCAAAATGGTACAAAATCGTCTAAAAAGTATATGCTCTAATTTTTTCTAAAAGACTATTTTTAAATTCATTGAAACAGGCAAATAATTATTTTCAAGGTAGAAGTAGACTTTGACTATCCCAATATCAAATTTGAATTCTATGAGGCTTCAGGAAGAGAGAGAGAGAGAGAGCAACTCGAAATTATCAATACCAAAGTGTCCCGGTATTTCCCAACTGGAAGTGATAACATCAAAGAAAGGTACTTTTTGACATACGACCCATATTTGTGGCGTTATCGTTAATCTAGATATGGTGTCATCAAACATTTTCTTTAATGGCGACACCCAATTTCGATTATGCCAATCGAAAAAGGTGTCATTCTACGTACACATCGTCAAAAATTATAGTTATCTGACAGTTGCCTTAACGACTGAGTATGTTTTTCATTACTGTCAGATAAACACTTGATATCGTATTTATTTTGTTTTTTATATTTCTTATCGATTTCTTATCTTCTCTTTAGCAGGAGCAGTTTATTGATTAGTGACTTTCTCATTTTATAAAGGAATGGTTAAATTAACTGAACGAGAACGAATTGAAATTCTTTGCATGATCGGATTTGGAGACAGGACGCGCACCCAACAAGAAGTAGTTAAATTATTCAATGAAATTCATCCTGGTCATCTCATTAGCCAAAGCATGGTGAGCAATATTGAGTCTTAATACCGTAGCTTTGGACATGTTCGTTATTTACCTACATTTGGTCGACCCTCAAAATCAGAAGAAGATCAACATAACGTTTTGTTAGCAATACAAGGTAATCATCACTCAACACTTAACCAAGTGGTTTCTGATATCAATATGGCAGCGTGCATAGTTCACTAAATTGTGAAGAAAGCAAAGCATCATCGTTATAAGGTACGCCTTGTTCATGAGCTAAATAAAGTCGTCTTTGATCGGCCAATTAAATTCTGCGAGCAAATGCAGGAGCTATGCACGAATGCTAATAATTTCGTGAGAAAAGTATTTCTTTCTGACGAAACTACGTTGTTTTGAACGGCCATGTCAATAAGTAAGACTGACGTTATTGCGCTACCGAGACTCCCCGATGAATGATGGAGTATTGCACTCAACATCCTCAGAAAGTGAATGTGTGGTGCAGTATAGTCGAAGGAAGAATTCTGGGTCCCTTTTTCTTTGAGTAGAACCTAATTGGTACAATATATTTGAAGTTTCTTTTAGGTGACTTCATTCCTGAACTAATGAATTTATATCTAAATGAGCAACGTGATCTTCCGAGAAATGACATTTTCCTTCAATAAGTTGGTGCACCTTCCTTTTATGCAGCACCTCCCCGTGCTCATTTAGATGAAGTGTTCCAGACTCGTTGGAAAGAGAGAAGGGTGCCGAATGAGTGACTAGTCAGATTTGACACCCCTAGATTATTTTTTGTGCGGTACTTTGAAAGCAAAGTACACGTTACTAGACCGGCGAATTTAAAAGAATTGAAATCAAGAATTCGTGAGGAGATACATCGTGTACCTCCTGAAGTTATTGACCATGTTCGACAAGAATTTAGTAATCCTTTTGGTTACTGTCAGGTAGTCAACAGTGCACAATTGCAACATTTACTTCAACCATTATTATTAAATTTAGTAAAATTTTAAATAATGTTTTTTATCTCACGCAAACAAAATCATGTTTTTAACGATGTGTACGTAGAATAACATGCCCTTTCAATTGGCATGGTCGAAACTGGGAGTCGTCATTTGAAAAAAAATTTCGATGACGTCATATCTTGAATAACGATTACGTCACAAATATGGGTCGTATGTAAAAAAGTGCCTTCATTTTAAATACAATCTACGTGTTAGAGGATTTTTTCGGAAAATTCAATTTCAGAAAGAATGATGCTATCCGTCACTTTTTGAAAGCACTCTATACTGGGTGGCCCACCATATTCGTCTCGGTGTTTCTATCAGAAATTAAAACAAGAGGGAAAAAACTTTCGCACAATCATATGTGGGTCTATGAGGAGCACATTTCGAAATTATTTTGAAATATACAGGGTGGCCCAAAAGAAAGGTACATACCAAAGTTATATTTTTTTATATTTTTAGATAGGTACTATAGACCAAATGAAGGTTAGTTACTGTTATATTTCCTATACCTAAAACTAACCGTTTCTGAGAAATTTCGAGAAATTAAAAAATGCAGAAAATAATTTAAAAATTGGTTACTCCCTGCAACATGTAACGAGCTGCTTGTAGGTAAATTTAGTGCTTAGCTGAAAGGTTAAAGTTAACTACTACATAAAAGTTTTATTTCCATATTCTGCAGAGTGGTGAAAAAAAATTTCATCAAAATTTGAGCAAAGTTTTCATTGAATAACTTCTTAAAGTTAAATGGAACATTCTGTATTCAATGGCATATTTTGACGCAGAATCAGATTCCCTTTAGAACTATATTAGGGTTCCCTATATCTATTTCTCATGATTTTTACGTAAAAGCGTTTTTATATTCTACTAGTTTAAGGTATAGAAAATTAGGTTTAGGAAATATAACAGTAACTTACCTTTATTTGGTCTATAGTATCTGAAAATATGAAAAAATGTAGGATGTTCCATAACAAAAAATATAACTTTGATGCACTTTTTTTCGGGTCACCATGTATATTTCAAAATAATTTTCGAATAAAAAATTTCTCATAGAAACACCGAGGCGAATGTGGTGGGCCATTATGTAAATACATATACATATCTGTATGTGTATGTCATTGTAATTATTCAGAAAAA
>JARQZK010001220.1:0-12521 GCA_030704885.1 Cynegetis impunctata
TCAACTGGTTAGTGATTTTTATAACCTCATCCAACTTTGATAATTTTTGTTCAAATTCAGTAACTTTATTTGAACAAATGTCGACTGATGTCCTAAGTTCTCTGACTTCCTTACGCATAGCAGATATGTCCATTCTCATAGACTGAATCAGCTGATTAACGCTGGAATTCCCGACAGCAGTGGATAAATCGCAAGAGTCACCTCTATCAGCATCATTCGCTGAGATCACCGCCGCAGACCGCCCACGAGCTCTACAGTCGAGACAATTCCACGTGCCGTCCGGTAAACTCAGTATTAGCGACAGTTGACTCTTTGCGATATCCGAACATCTGGAATTAGCATGAAAGAACTTTCGACAAAAACCACTACACTGTAGACCCGGTGATTTCTTGGTGATTGCATTAGTGCAAATTATGCAAGTAGTCATTTTTAAAACAATTAATCATTAATCACACACGATTCGCGACTAAAAAACGAATAGGCTAGTATTAAATTTGATATTAACTATTATAATTCAATATGGTTTTTTACACAATTGTTGAGAAACGATTTGAGAACGACCGTCCGCAACAAATGCCGAACACACATGGATTTATGGAAGAACAAAATAACTTATGTTACTTTCTTCCTTTAAGATGCATGAAATTTTTTTCATCAGATTTTGTTTCTTACGACTTGCTTAGGTAACGCATTCATAAGTGAAAAAATTTTGAATTTGTATTATTTTATCATTGACAGTTTACACTTGATCTAAGGTATATTTGATAAACTCACTAGATCGTATGCTAATCTGTAAAAATGTTAGTATGTTTCTTTGCTCTTATTGAAGATTTTAATAAGCATCCAAAAGATTCTGGTAAAATAAAATCAACTTGTCTAATCAAAATCGAGTGGACTGAATCAACTAATATATTTTTAATATTGTTCAAATTATTATTTCGCTAATGCTCTTTCTTGAAGGAATATGAATTGAGTTTATATTTCATAGATGCTGAAGAAGAAACTCTGAAAAAGTTTTTCAGCAAAATATTAAAATTTACTTAACAATGTCTCACGTTTTGAGCTATTTTCTAGTTTTATTTTTAAAAAATTTAATTTACATTATTCTGTAAATAACCAATTCCTAATGCTTATTCTAAATTTTAAAGTTATGGGTTTAGAATAATAGTTTATAGTATAAAAATTACATTTAAGGTTTGTAAGAATGCGTATACACCAGTCGTTCATAATATTTTTTGTTTTTGAAAATCAAAATTGATATGATTGAAACTTTTTCGTATTCATGAAACGATTCGAATGCTTAAATAGACGTGATCGTTTATTAAGAAATACAGGGTACATTGAAGATCATAGAATGAATGATTATGGCAGAATGCGAAATTTTTATTATAGATCTCATATATTCTTTTTCTGTTTAATTTTTATGTATAACCAACAACCTTCAATTTGAATCGTATAAGAAAAAAAATGTCATTTACCTGGAATGAAAAAAAGATTCTTCATAATCAATCAATTATCATATCTATCAAATCAAAAATATTGAATTATTCTCTCTCTTAGTTGGAAATATCAAAATATTTCTAAAACTTCTTCTATGTAAATGAAACTAAATTTACTTTCTCTTTTAACAACCGGGATTACCCAGTTACAGCGAACTAAATTAATTTCTGGTTTCCCTAACTGAGATAAAGATTTACGATAATTATAAACATGCAATACAATAGTACCTAGTCCTTCAAAATGAAATTGACGCATTTCATATTTTTTTAAATCATTTATATTGACCAAACCGATAAACTTATCAATAAAAACTGTTTCTCAATCAAATCTTTTCAGATGTAATTACGAACAGAGATCTGAAATTTCACAGAACTTTTCAGATATTATATGAATAAAAATAATTAAATGAATATATGATTCCTGCATTCATTGTATAAATGATTTGTCCATGCATTCAATTTAATGAACATTGAAATTAAATAACGTATGCAATTTTTATAAGATTCGTGAAATTTTTTTCATGAAGAACAAAATAACTTATGAAACTTTTTTCTATAAGATTCATAAAATGTTTTCATAAAGTTTTATTTCTTACGACTTGCTCAGGGAACGCATTCATAAGTGAAAAATTTTGGATTTGTATTATTTCATCATTGACAGTTTACACTTGATCATTGAATTAAGTTATATTTGATAAACTGACCAGATCGTACGCTAATATATGAAAAAATTGTAGTATTTTTCTTTGATCTCATTGAAAATTTAAATAAGCATCCAAAAGATTCTGGTGATATAAAATCAAAGTGTCTAATGAAAATCAAGTGGTGAATATTATTTTAATAATTCGCTTATCTCATCCTGGTGGAATATGAATTGATTAATGTTTCATGGAACTTGAAGAAAACTTTCTGCAAAAGTTTGACAAAATATTGAAATTTGTTAAAAATCACTTAACAATTTTTCGCGTTCTAAGTTCACATTCAAAAATATTTTTAAGATTTCTTACAATTTTCCAGCATCGCATTCATTGCAAAAGTTAAGCTATGCATATGTTAATTTTTTTATGCATCGCTCCGATATCTTTTGCAAAAAAAGTGTCGCATATAAAAACAAAAACCTGTTGCAATAATTATGATTATAGAAAATTGTAAGAAATCTTAAAAATATTTTTGAATGTGAACTTGGAACGCGAAAAATTGTTAAGTGAATTTAAACAAATTTCAATATTTTGTCAAACTTTCGCAGAGTGTTTTCTTCAAGTTCCATGAAACATTGATCAATTCATATTCCACCAGGAAGAGATAAGCGAATGATTAAAATAATATTCACCACTCGATTTTGATTAGACACTTTGATTTTGTTTTACTAGAATATTTTGGATGCTCATTTAGCTCATCGATATATTATCGTACGATCTGGTCAGTTTATCAAATATAACTTAATTCAATGATCAAGTGTAAACTGTCAATGATGGAATAATACAAATCCAAAATTTTTTCACTTATGAATGCGTTCCCTGAGGAAGTCGTAAGAAATGAAACTTGATGAAAACATTTTCTGAATCTTATAGAAAAAAGTTCCATAAGTTGATTTGTTCTTCATAAAAAAAATTTCACGAATCTTATGAAAATTGCATACGTTATTTAATATCAATGTTCACCAAATTTAATGCATGGACAAATCATTTATACAATGATCGCAGGAATCATAAATTCATTTAATTATTTTTATTCGTATAATACCTAATAAGTTCTGTGAAATTTTAGATCTCTGTTCGTAATTACATCTGGAAAGATTTGATTGAAAAACAGTTTTTATTGATAAGTTTATCGGTTTGGTCAATATAAATGATTTAAAAAAAATATGAAATGCAGCAATTTCATTTTGAAGGACTAGGTACTATCGTATTGCATGTTTGTAATTATCGTATATCTTTATCTCAGTTAGGAAAACCAGAAATTAATTTCGTTGGTTGTATCTGGGTAATCCCGGTTGTTAAAAGAGAAAGTAAATTTAGTTCCATTTACATAGAAGAAGTTTTAGAAATATTTTGATATTTCCAACTAAGAGAGAGAATAATTAATATTTTGATTTGATAGATATGATATGATTGATTATGAAGAATCTTTTTTCATTCCAGGTAAATGACATTTTTTTTCTATACGATTCAAATTGAAGGTTGTGGTATACATAAAATTAAACAGAAAAAGAATATATGAGATCTATAATAAAAAATTTCGCATTCTGCATAATCATTCATTCTTCAATGTACCTTTATTTCTTAATAATCACGTCTATTTGAGCATTCGAATCGTTTCATGTATACGAAAAAAGTTTCAATCATATCAATTTTGATTTTTCAAGAAACAAAATATTATGAACGACTGGTATACGCATTCTTACAAACCTTAAATGTAATTCTGACTTTGAACTATAAAATTTAGCATATGCATAGAGATTGGTTATATACAGAATACATAAATTCAGTTTTTAAAATTAAAACTAGAAAATAGCTCAAAACGTGAGACATTGTTAACTAAATTTTAATATTTAGAGATTAGCGAAATAACAATTTGAACAATATTAAAATAATATAGTTGATTCAGATCACTCGACTTTGATTAGACACGTTGATTTTATTTTACCAGAATCTTTTGGATGCTTATTAAAATCTTCAATAAGAGCAAATAAACATACTAACATTTTTCACAAATTAGCATACGATCTAGTGAGTTTATCAAATATAACTTAGATCAAGTGTAAACTGTCAATGATAAAATAATACAAATTCAAAATTTTTTCACTTATGAATGCGTTCCCTGAGCAAGTCGTAAGAAATAAAATCTGATGAACAAAAATTTATGCATCTTATAGGAAAAAAATTACATAAGTTATTTTGTTCTTCCATAAAAAAAAATTTGTGAAACTTATATGAAAAAAGTTCCATAAATTATTCAATATCACGAAATTGAATATTTGTACAAATCATTAGTAAAAGGTATCCAGGAATCATAAATTCAATTAATTATTTATATTCATATAATTACCTAATAGGTTTTATGAAATTTCAGATTTTTGTTCGTAATTACATCTGGCAAGATTTGATTGAATAACAGTTTTGATTGATAAGTTTATCGTTTGGTCAATATAAATGATTTAAGAAATATGAGATGCATCAATTTCATTTTGAAGGATTAGGTTCTATTGTGTTGCATTTCTATAATTATCGGAAATCTTTATTTTGGTTAGGAAAACCACAAATTAATTTCGTTGGGTGTAACTGCGTTATTCCAGTTGTTGAAAGATAAAGTGAATTTAGTTTCATTTGCATACATGAAATTTTAGAAATACTTTGATATTTCCATCTAAGAGATTAATCAAACTATCAATTCGATAATTTAAGAGAAAAATATTTTTTCCTTTCAGGTATATGGCATTCTTGTTTCATCTACGATTCAAATTAAAGCTTGTGGCATACATAAAATCAAACAGAAAAAGCAAATATGAGATCTATTATAAAAAATTTCCCATTCTTTTCAATCATTCATTTTTCAATTCACCTGTATTTCTTAATATTCACATCTATTTAAGCATTCGATTCGCTTCATGTAACAAAAAAGTTTTAATCATATTGATTTTGATATTTCAAGAAACAAAAGGACGGGATATTTGCAGAATACGTAAATTCAATTTTGAAAATCAAAACTAGAAAATGGCTGTTGGTCATCTAATTGTAGTAATGATCAAAACTAAATATATGGAATAGTTTTTTCAAAGGTATGGAATGATATTTCGAAAAGTGTTTTTCAACAGTTTTTGCTGTCAACGGGAAAAACTTCCTAAAAACTCAAGAGTTTTCTAAACGAATTTTAGATCCCTAGAAAAATCAAAATTATCATATAGTGTAGCAACCAGAATCTAAAATTCTGCTTCCTGAAAATTTCGATAGCCTACCCAACTTTTCAAGTTGTGAAATATATTTTATGAACTTTCTGCCAAATTTGGTAATAAAGTTTTATATCTTTCAAAAAATAGTTTTATGTTTCACAAGAAAGTTATATTATTCGAAAAATGAAGACGCAAATAACTCCACAAGGGAATTCAACCCAAAAATAATTCATCGAGTGTACTAATTAATTTATTCGAATTGTGAGTGGCGTACAGTGAAAAAGTTTGACATTTATGTTCGTTCGATATTTCATGAAATAATAAGAAAGTACGTTTTATTTATTTCTTATCACACAAAGTTTCCTAAAAAAAAGCAGTTCCAGTACACAAGATTTAAAAATTTATTTCTTTATATTGTATATGATCATTCTTTAGCTACATTTTATATAGCGTTTTTTTTATTTGCATAGTTCTAAAGTCAAATACTATTATTTATATTTGAAAAGCAATCTCTTATTCCATATTTCAAACCAATATGCAATTTCAAGACAGTGTTATTATTATTTCTTACTATTTCTACAGTGAAACATTCTAAAGTATCGTATTAGCATCATAAGTTTTAAACACTAGGAGATTTTGTCTATATTTTATATGAAAAGTTTTCCTTATTCAAAAAACTGGCCGTCATTCATCGTAATAATATACGATATTCACAACTGATTTATCACATATGTAATTTAGCTTTTTAAAAATTAATACGTGTACACTTTTTTCCCCTAGTATGAGGGACCTGTTATCATGCATGTAAACGAATGTTCAAATTACATTTTTTAATAATTTAGTGTTTCAAAAAAGAAGGTTTGTAATTAGATAAATAAATTTTCTGAAATAAAGTTTATTGTTATATAATATCATACATTTTTGTACATAGCTCTACCAACATCGCATTTATAAACAATTACATTACTAATAGTATACATAATATATCTATTAAATGATACTATCTAACAAAATATTCTCAATATTGAAATGAAATAATACAAATCCAAAATTTTTTTCAGTTATGAATGCGTTCTCTGAGTAATTAAATTAGGTCGTAAGAAATAAAAACTTCATGAAAACACTTTATGAATCTTATAGGAAAAAAGTTCCATAACTTATTTTGTTCTTCATGAAAAAATTTTATGAATCTTATAAAAAATTGTTTAAATTATTTAATTTCAATGTTCACCAAATTGAATGCATGGACAAATCATTCATACAATGAATGCAGGAATCATATATTCAATTAATTATTTTCATTCATATAATGCCTAATAAGTTTTGTGAAATTTCTGACATTTGTTCGTAATTACATCTGTGGAGTTTTGATTCAATAAGTTTTATAATTTCTATTGATGAGTTTATCGGTTTGGCTAATATAAATGATTAAAGAAATATGAAATGCATCAATTTCATTTTGGAGGACTAGGTACTATTGTATTGTATGTTTTTAATTATCGGATATCTTTATTTCAGTTAGGGAAACCAGAAATTAATTTCGTTGGATGTAACTGATGGGTGATGCCGGTTGTTAAAAGAGAAAGTAAATTTAGTTTCATTTACATAGATGAAGTTTTAGAAATATTTTGATATTTCCAACTGAGAGATAGAATAATAAATTAAACTTTTGATGTGATTATTTAAAGGAAAAATATTTTTTCATTCTAGGTAAATGACATTTTTTTCATCTACGCTTCAAATTGAAGCTTGTGGTATACATAAAATTAAACAGAAAAAGAAAATATGAGATCTATAATAAAAAATTTCGCATTTTGCCTAATCAAAGAAATAAGATCTGATTGATGTGATGAATTTCGTGCATCTTATAGAAAAAAAGTTACTTGAGTTATTTTGTTCTTCCTTAAAAAAAATTTGTGAATCTTATATGAAAAAAGTTCCATAAATTATTCAATCTAACCAAATTGAATATATGTACAAATCATTAGTAAAAGGTATCCAGGAATCATAAATTCAATTAATTATTTATATTCATATAATTAACTAATAGGTTTTATGAAATTTCAGATTTTTGTTCGTAATTACATCTAAAAAGATTTGATTGAATAACAGTTTTGATTGATAAGATTATCGGTTTGGTCAATATAAACGATTAAAGAAATATGATTGTGTATGGGCTTTTTTTTTGGCCTAGACTATCAAAATTTATGAAGAAAAGGAATATTCAATTTCCACGGTCACTGACCACCCACGTGGAATCAAACCCCATTCACCTGTCACCATCAATCATTAGTTAATACACCCCTGTCATTTCCACACCTGGCGTGTCAAACAATAGACCTGTACCGCACACCTGGCATATCTAACAATAGACCTGTCACGATTTATGACCTTGACCTGTCATGTTTAACAATAGACCTGTCATGATTTACGACTTCTGATGAACGCTTTCTACCCTTCCTCAATATGAAAAAGTTTCAGATGGTGAATTATTCTCTCTTTTAAAGTAGAAATTATTTCTCAATTAGTCACATCATTGATAGCTGAAGTAATAGTTCGTTAGATAATTTTCATAGGCAGTAACATTTATAATAGGAAAATATTATAATGAATTAATTGTTGCTCATTTAGTTCATATTATGTATGTGGCTTTATCAAAACTTTTGAAAAAATTGAAATTTCTTTGACATTTATTGATTTGAAAAAATTTGAATAGAAAGAGACTACTATGTCTCACTAAATGTTTTTTCGGCTGTGGCCGTTCTTTGTTATTTATTACGTGCTATTCAGTCCAATATTAACATTCAAATCTGTTATTATTAGATGGTAAGGAAAACCACAGAAACCTTTACCCACGTAATGTTCGAAATAGGTTCAAATTATTTTGATTTTGAAAAGTCAAAGAATAGGGTACTATTTATCTTGTTTTCAAAAATTTCTCACTGCGGCTGTGGCCGTCTTCAGTTATTAATTACGTGCTATTTAGTTCAATATCAACAGACAGGTCCGTTGATATTAGATGGGAAGGAAGCCACAGAAACCTTCACCCACGTAATGTACAAAATAGGTTTAAAATATTTGATTGTTGTCTTTAAAAAGACATTACTTGTAATTTTGGAGATCCCATGTTCTAAACTATACTTTCTTTTTAGCAAAATTGAAAATTCTAGATGTTTAGATTTTGTCTAAGAAGATGAGTTGTTATGGTTAGAGTTTGTTTGTTTTGATTTATGTTGTTTCTTCGAAAAATTAAAGAATTAAATCTGCGTATATTGAACTCAAATGTTTGATATCTGTTCTATCATTTACGACTTTATTTAAATTTTTTTGAATATGTAACATTTCTAAAATTTCTCTGCGTTTTTGATCTTTTTCTATTTCTAAAATTTTCGTGCTATTAAAGTTGAAAGTATGATTCTCATTGTTTTTATTTTTTATTAGTGCTGTGGTTTGTGTTCAGGTATATTTGTGTGCTTTTAGTCTTTCTTCTAAATTTTGAAAAGTTTTTCCTATATATGATTTATTACAATTATTACAGGGTATACTATAAACAACATGAGATTTTTGCAGAAGGGGTGTTTTACTTTTTAATTTAGAATATATTTGTTTTATTTGATTTTGTGCAGTATGGGCTACTTTAATATCATGTGGATTTAAAATTTGTGAAATTTTATTACTTAAATCAGGAATATATGGGAGAGAAATATATTATTTGTTAATATTTTCTTTTTTTGAAGTTTCTAATGTGTTGTAAAGTTTATGAATTCTATTTTTAGTGATTTTCTGTATAAGTTTTATTGGGTAATCGTTTTTCATGAGTAATTTATGGACATCCTGTAATGTTTCATGTCTGTGTGTAGGTGAAGTAAGTTTAAGTGCTTTGTCTATATATCCGATTATTAAACTCTTTTTTTGTGACAAATGATGTGTACTGTTGTAGTTCAATGTTCTTTGTGAACAAATTTCTTTTCTGTGCCATTTTGTGATAATTTCATTGTTTTTGTGTATGAGAGTAATATCAAGAAAATTTAATGTATTGTTCGTTTCTTATTCTAGAGTAAATTGTAATTTTCTATTAAAGTCGTTGAATTTTTTGAGAATATCATCAATAAAATCTTCTGATGTTATTATAAGGCAATCATCAACATACCTTTTGAAAAATATAATTCGCTCATTCGAATTATTCAATACATTTTCTTCTTAATATTCTAAATCTAATTGAGCTATAACACTGGAAATAGGACTTTCCATTGCTACACCATCAATTTGTTGGTAGAAGTTATTTTCTTATTGAAAATAGTTTAAATTATATATATATATATATATATATATATATATATATATATGTATATATATATATATATATATATATATATATATATATATATATATATATATATATATATATATATATATATATATATATATATATATATATATATATATATATATATATATATATATATATATATATATATATATATATATATATATATATATATATATATATATATATATATATATATATATATATATATATATATATATATATATATATATATTACTAATATCTGTTTAATTTTATTGAAGTTTTCCTTTTCTCTTATCAATTTTATTTTATATTGTACCATATATTTCAATTCTAATATTGCAAATAAACAAACCATATCAAATCCCCAAAATTTACATTGAACTCATTTAAATTCAATATTTATAATAATTCAATGTTGAATTTTCTTATAATCTATTATTTATAAATTAAACAATAACATAACTAAATACAACATAACTATAACAGGATATTCATATTTTAAAATCACAATTATGCATTTTTTTTCCAATTATTCATTATCATTCATTCATTCATTTAATATTCATATATACTATCTATATTATACACTCCTTTTATTTTATCTGTATTTATTTCTTTTAATTAATAACTATTCTCGGGTTTCTCATTTTCTATTTCATATGGTCCTTCAAATGGAAACATGAGTTTTGCACATTTATTCTCTTCTCTATTTGATACTCTTGAAGCTTTAACTATTACTAAGTCCCCTTTTTTGAATTTAACCTTTTTTTATTCTGTCGATTGATTTTCTTAATATATTTTTCAGCATTTCTTTTCAATTCAATATTGACATTTTCAATAATTTTATCATAATTAATATTTACATTACTTTTCCATTTTCTATATGGTTGTTCTTTTTTCATAAGTACTATTGCACTAATTTCCGTTATGGTGTTTGGAACTAAATTTATATAATTTTCGATATCATTTAATTTCTCCTTCCAATTATTATGATTTTTCATCACTGAAATTCTCAAAAATTTAATTATTTCTTTTATATATCTTTCTGCAGGATTAGCAGCTGGATGTCTAATGCAATCATCAACATACCTTTTGAAAAATATAATTCGCTCATTCGAATTATTCAATACATTTTCTTCTTAATATTCTAAATCTAATTGAGCTATAACACTGGAAATAGGACTTTCCATTGCTACACCATCAATTTGTTGGTAGAAGTTATTTTCTTATTGAAAATAGTTTAAATTATATATATATATATATATATATATATATATATATATATATATATATATATATATATATATATATGTATATATTATATATATATATATATATATATAATATATATATATATGTATATATATATATATATATATATAATATATATATAATTATATATATATATATATATATATATATATATATATATATATATATATATATATATATATATATATTACTAATATCTGTTTAATTTTATTGAAGTTTTCCTTTTCTCTTATCAATTTTATTTTATATTGTACCATATATTTCAATTCTAATATTGCAAATAAACAAACCATATCAAATCCCCAAAATTTACATTGAACTCATTTAAATTCAATATTTATAATAATTCAATGTTGAATTTTCTTATAATCTATTATTTATAAATTAAACAATAACATAACCAAATACAACATAACTATAACAGGATATTCATATTTTAAAATCACAATTATGCATTTTTTTGCCAATTATTTATTATCATTCATTCATTCATTTAATATTCATATATACTATCTGTATTATACACTCCTTTTATTTTATCTGTATTTATTTCTTTTAATTAATAACTATTCTCGGGTTTCTCATTTTCTATTTCATATGGTCCTTCAAATGGAAACATGAGTTTTGCACATTTATTCTCTTCTCTATTTGATACTCTTGAAGCTTTAACTATTACTAAGTCCCCTTTTTTGAATTTAACCTTTTGAGCTATTTTCTAGTTTTATTTTAAAAAATTTAATTTACATATTCTGTAAATAACCAATCCTATGCTTATTCTAAATTTTATAGTTTATGGTATAGATATAGTTTATAGTATAAAATTACATTTAAGGTTTGTAAGAATGCGTATACCAGTCGTTCATAATATTTTGTTTCTTGAAAATTCAAAATTGATATGATTGAAACTTTTTTCGTATTCATGAAACGATTCGAATGCTTAAATAGACGTGATTATTAAGAAATACAGGTACATTGAAGAATGAATGATTATGCAGAATGCGAAATTTTTTATTATAGATCTCATATATTCTTTTTCTGTTTAATTTTATGTATACCACAACCTTCAATTTGAATCGTATAGAAAAAAAATGTCATTTACCTGGAATGAAAAAAGATTCTTCATAATCAATCATATCATATCTATCAAATCAAAATATTAATTATTCTCTCTCTTAGTTGGAAATATCAAAATATTTCTAAAACTTCTTCTATGTAAATGAAACTAAATTTACTTTCTCTTTTAACAACCGGGATTACCCAGTTACAGCGAACTAAATTAATTTCTGGTTTCCCTAACTGAGATAAAGATTTACGATAATTATAAACATGCAATACAATAGTACCTAGTCCTTCAAAATGAAATTGACGCATTTCATATTTTTTTAAATCATTTATATTGACCAAACCGATAAACTTATCAATAAAAACTGTTTCTCAATCAAATCTTTTCAGATGTAATTACGAACAGAGATCTGAAATTTCACAGAACTTTTCAGATATTATATGAATAAAAATAATTAAATGAATATATGATTCCTGCATTCATTGT
>JARQZK010001221.1:0-12478 GCA_030704885.1 Cynegetis impunctata
CCAAATTCATAAAACAATGTGGAAAAAATTAAGAGAAATCGAGGTCTGGTATCGTGAACTTTACTCCTTTTTGCTTATCTATTTCGATTTGATTTAATTTGAAGTGTAAAATACCTAGTCTAAATCAACTGTATTTGTTTAAGTGATATGAAACTATTAATTCGAGCTCTTTTATGCAGGAAGTTTATAATCGGCCAGATATGATGGGCAATCAGCAATAAACATATTTCAAAACTTTTTATTGATGATTCTTTATCACACTCTAAAAATTCATTATTTCTGAAGAACTTTCGGCAGAATATACTCGAAATTTCACGAAAAACATTTAGGTATTTTGTAGTAGGTATACATGGATTCCATGAGAAATCATAATGCTTCATATAATCAAATGTGGCTTTCATAATAAAATACCATAAACCATAATGCAACTCAAGATGAATTAATGATGAAAATACAAAGAACAACTTTTTCATTCTGTGTGTATTCCTCCTATAACAAACTTCAATCTAATAAGCATCATATACATAAATTTGTTACTCCATCATTTCTCTTAATCTTCCATGAATTTGTCATCTTCTAAGATCGGACAAGTCATATTTATCATACCACATATCAATGTGAAAATTTATTCTAATAATACCAATGAATTTCCAGGTAACACAGATCCAACAATTTCAAATGTTTTTACTGCAGCATTTGGAATTTTCATTAATAAAGGGAACTAATCTAAGTTTCAATCACATGACTTAATTACCTGGAAGAATGTAAATTTTCTTTTGTAAAATGCAAAGAACACACCTTGATTCTAGGTGTTGTGTGATTTTTTTTCATATTGATTTTCCGTACCTTCAATAAATCAATCTTTTCCTTTTCTTCAAAATGATTTTCTCTCAATACAAAATATATATTTGGCTTCGGAAACCGATGGAAGCTAATACTTGCATTTGTATATGCATTAGAATTACAACACACTCTATACTAGCTGATTCTATGTTTTGCAAACTTAACACTTTCCATTATACACCTATATATATATATATATATATATATATATATATATATATATATATATTATATATATATATATATTATTATATATATATATATATATATAATGTATATACGATATATATATATATATATATATATATATATTATATATATATAACAAGTAGAGCAGAATTATCGGTATATAGCCCGCCTATATGGAAGCAGCGTTGACACACGTGTTTCGGACTCTTTGGTCCTCATCAGAACGGCGTAGCCAAGCACATTGGATTGACAACTTGGAGATGAAAATAGGCACAACAAACGAAATCCCCTGCTACGGAAGACAATCACACATTTGTGGCTTATTGTTTGAACTCTCCGGTTTGGGAGATTTGGTCAAACTTTGCCACGGAGGCGATTAATGCCATCCGCGAGATCTCAGACCGAGTATAGATAAACAACAGCAAAGAAATTAGACGCGGAAAATATTAAACAAGACTTGGTTTTAATATTTTCCGCGCGTCTAATTTCTTTGCTGTTCTAATATATATATATATATATATATATATATATATATATATATATATTATATATATATATATATATATATATATATATATATTATATATATATATATATATATATATATATAATATATATATATATATATATATATATATATTAAGTATATATATATATAAGTATATATATATATATATATATATATCAAATAGAATAATGGGTTAAACGGATGAAATAAAGGCTAATCAAGTAAACTAAGAGAACCTTCTCTTAGTACCACGATGTTTTTTTGTCCAAAATAGTGGACAAAAAAAACTTATGTAGAAAAAACTGAAAATCTATTCAACTCCAATAACTTCATTAAACTCAAAAATGATCCTACAATGAAATACCAAACAGAAGTAAAATATCTCATTAAGAATTGTCCAAATATTTTTCACATACCAATCTTGCAATTTGGTCCACGATGAATCCACAAATTCCGAGGTTATACACTCTACCTAAGATACATAAACCTGACTGTCCTATGCGTCCAATAGTATCCTACATAAATGCACCCGCCTATAAAATATGTCAATATCTAAATAAAAAACTACCTTCATTAATACAATTCAATCCTACCTACAGTATAAAAAACTCTTTACAGCTCATTAATCAGTTGAAAAATCTCAAGATTCCACTCAATGCAAAATTAATCTCTTTTGACGTAATAAATTTATTTCCTTCTATTCCGAACAATAAATTAAAAAATATCATTAGAAGGGATTTGAATTCAAATAGTAATATATCACCCGAAATAGTTCAGGAAATGATTTCGGCACCGACTCTATGTCTAAAACAAAGTTATTTTGAATTTAAAGGCATAGTTTATCAACAGTCAGATGGTTTGCCAATGGGTTCACCGTTATCACCTCTTCTCAGTGAAATCTTTATGTCTGACTTAGAGAATAAAATCTTTGAATCTACAAACAGCCTGATTAGTAATGTTTTATTATGGCGGCGTTATGTTGATGACATTTTTTGTATATGGTGTGGGACGGATAGACAGTTAGATAATTTTCTCAAATACATTAACTCTTTTCACCCTTCAATTCAATTCACAAAAGAAATAGAAAATAAACAACATTCCCTTAACTTTTTAGATATCCAAATAACTAGAAAAGAACATGCTCTTACATTTAATATCTACAGAAAACCTACTTTTACAGATACGCTAATACACAATGATAGCAGTCAACCAATTAAAATTGAATTAAGTGCATTTCCTTCATTCATACATAGACTTTTTGCCATTCCTCTTTCTGAAGAAAATTTCACTAAGGAAGTTAATATTTTAAAATTATTAGCAATAAATAACGGCTATAAAGACATCTTGATTGATCAAATGATAAAGAAAAAACGACATAAGAATATTTTAAATTCAAATTATCCCTCACCAGTCATAAAATGCGAACAAAAATATCATTTAATAAACTATATTCCAGGAGTTAGTAATAAAATCATCAACATATTATCACAAAACGGTATTAAAAGCATATGTACAAATAAACGAAATTTAAAGTCACTCTTAGTCAATAACAAGGATAGGAACAATATTGGAGAAAACAGTGGGGTTTACAAAATCTTTTGTAATGAATGCTCATCCTTTTATATCGGACAAACAGGCAGAAAAATTAACACTCGCGTAGAAGAACATAAGAAGTCAATTTTGTTTAACAGAAACACCACTGGTTTCTCAGAGCATTGTATAAAATTTAATCATTTCATCGACTTCGAGAAAACGATATGCCTCCACCCAGGTAAAAAGGGCAAGCGTCTTGACCTGTTGGAAATTTTAGAAATTAGTAGTGCCATTAAGAGGAATTACCCCATCGTAAATGAACAAGTTGAATACCAAATTTCCCCACTACTACAATCAATATTATAAATGAGCTTGTTGAGTATTTTTCTGTTCAGTCTTGATAATGGGCCCATAACCCGAAACTAGTTGACTAATTTAATTGTTAATTTTTATTCAATATATTTGTGATACTTAAAGCCAAGTGTATATATATATATATATATATATATATATTTGTTGGAAAATTCAATTAACTATAATTGGAGTGATTCAACCTCATGAAATGTACAAGTAAAAAAAAATAATTTGAATGAGGAATCTGTGGACTGTACTTACTACAATCTCTGAATGTAGGGGAATCCCAATACAATTCGAAAAGAATAAATGAAAGACAATAACAGCCAAATCTCTCACCTTCAAGCAGAACTTATTGGATGACATTGATCCTGTTGTTTTACTTACACTCCATGAATATATTGACAGAGCTCAACAAACGAACCAGAGGTGGAACATTTTAATAAGAACTTGCTACAGTGTCAGTTAGGTACATTCCAATTATCCTCAAGAATTTCACACACTTCACAACAGGTGAATGTGAAATATCTTGCCACTAATTGAAATGATTTATACAAAATGAGAAAAAAATAAATAAATTATAATATTCTAATAGGATGCAATTCCGTTCTCCAAATCAAATATATTTCCACTGAAAAAACTGGATTTGATTGACACAGAGATTTATCTCACAATCGCTCACTCTTCATAATAGAGGGTAGTAAGCGGGGACGACAAATTTCACAACTGGAAGTTTTCATGCAGCAAATGTGAATTATATATAGCGTGTGAGAACTTAACCCTTTGGCAAACGGAATGAGTGTTGAAATAAAATTAATAAATTGAAACCTGAGTGGGTGAGATCTGGGTAAGCGAGAAAACTCTATAAGTGAAAGTTTATTTTCAGGTCCCCTCATTTTAACTCTCAAAACCTCTATAAGTGAAACACAGAAACCTGTATAAGAGATCGTTTTTCACTCATGAACCACTATAACTGAAACTGCTACTTGCCTCCACCTCTATAAGCAACACTGTTTATGAATACTACTTAAACATCTCGCATTTTCAAATTTAAATCATTTGAACTAAAACTCAACTAAAAATATTTTCTGATTTCAATTCTACTAACGTCTCACATAAAAATTGTTTTTTAACTAACATTGTTCTTGTATTGTATTCTATTCGAATGGCTGAATGTATCGACTAATTTGGCGAATTTACTACCTACAGTTGACAAGTGTATAAACTTCGAAGAAAGATTCGGCACGTACCCATAATTTAAAAACGGAAAAGTTTTGTCTTTATGTAATCAACTGACAGTAATTGAAAATGCGTTCGAATGCCGGATATCTTGCAATGAAAAACAAAGTGGATTTGGATC
This sequence comes from Cynegetis impunctata, assembly GCA_030704885.1. Lineage (NCBI taxonomy): Eukaryota > Metazoa > Arthropoda > Insecta > Coleoptera > Coccinellidae > Cynegetis > Cynegetis impunctata. The sequence continues at coordinate 4,788 of JARQZK010001221.1, forward strand.
TACCTCTTATAAAATTATAAAATCAAAAGATTCTCTGAAGTCTCAGTGCTCTAAGTGCCTTTTAGAATAGATAAAACAAACTCTCGATAAGAATATTTCCATACATGGACTCTTCAACATTAATGAAGTGGAAGAACATTCTACAAAATGTAAAATCAGAAACGTAGTAGAAATTAACAGAGTTATTCAAGTAAATTTCAGTGAAAATTTTTTTTGCAATCATCTATGACACATTCTATTGAATAATACCTATATAATACATATGTACTTCTATCTGCCTCCACAACTGAGAAAAGCCACTGTACCTCTTTAAGCCAGAAACTCGGGTAAGCGAAAAGAATCGTGGTCCCTTGAACTCTCACTTATTCAAGTTCGACTGTTCATCTTAAAAATCAAACCTTCGAAGTTATAGTGTTTGCTTCGTACCATTATGTACGAATACTACGAAAGCAACTCAAAAAATTATTCTAAATGTTCCACAAAATGTTATAAATCAGGTATATCATCGGAATTAGCCTTTATAAATCCTTTATCACCCATGACCAAGGGCGTCGCCAAGGGCAGGTAGGTAGGGGCACTTGCCCTCCCCCTAGAGATTCATGTACTCAAATGCAAAAAAATCAAAGTCCTAAGTCGGAGTTAAGACTAAGTCCGACGCGAGCGTTTGCGGTATCCATAATTGTAATCTTTTGTCGAATCATTTACTACGTTGATTATGTTTATTTTTCATAGACTGTAAAAGTTGAAAAACCTATACTAAAAGTTGTTTGCTTTGAAACCCATCAAAATGACCAATTTTCAGTACAGTTTTTTTAAGTTTGAAGTAAGTTTGCTTTGCACCCACTGGAGTCAGTTTGGAAAGTGATTCAAAAATCTTCGTATGGTATATAAAAGGGAATAGATTTTTCAGTTATCATTCTTCTACCCACCTATATGAAATATATTGTTTCACAGTGAATTTAAAAAGAAATAAGCATAGCGGAAGAAGCAGTGACAGCGACGAACAGGATGAAAAAGATCAAAAGGAAAAAGAGAACAAAATGGAAGCAATATCGCATGAATTTAGGCCGGTTACCACAACAGGAGATACTCAGTCTCAGGAACTAGTTCCCGACTAGGCACAAGTCACTAGTTCCCGACTAGGCACAAGTCCTTATGATGATTCCGAGGCTGACCTGCCGATATCTTGCTCATCCAAAGATCTGTACTTGGATCCCGATTCTTCAATAGATGACTGCAACGAAAATGACATCGGTCGATTCATTGAACGAGCATCGTTGTTATCAACCGAAAAGAAGAAGGAATGGAGAAGTTTTCATTATTTTTTAATAGACTGATTATATGAATTTAAGTAAAATAAAACAAAAACCTGAAAGAATCAGTGAAATATCTCTAGAAATGTTATGGGACTTTGAAGTTGTGCCTGTAAGAATAATTTCGTTACACAGGCGCTCTATCGTGTGACGTCATTCGACCTAGACGACAGAGCGCGTATTCGCCCAGTACGTACTAATTTATTAGTAACTTGCGCCGTTCATATTTTATGAAAACCTATAAACAAAAGAAGTACTGTCGACTTCAAGTAAATTATCTTCGTTACAATCTTTTGAAATTATTGAGTGTGATAAAATGGAGTTAAATGAAACTGAGGATCCGCTACCAGAAGACATTACTTTTACATAATCAGATAATCATCCAAATAAAAGGAGAAGCCAAGGAGTTCAAGTCTATATCATAACTTCACAGTCAAATTAATCAGTGCAAACAATCACAAGAAATGAAGTGCGAAAGGTACAGGAAATAAGTGCTCCCAAATCGTTTATGAATCTCCTCAGCACTCTCCATCAAGACTATCCTCACTTAGCAATTCTCCTTCAAAAGCATCAATATTTTCGCAGAACAGTACAAGTTCAGCTAGTTCTTTCTCAAATACAATCAAGCCACAATACCGCAACAACATAAACAAAATAACTAAAAACTTTATTTTTTATATGGGGTTGCTAGAAGAATTTTTTTTTCATTCTCACGAAGCTACTATTTGAAAGGGTTGCTAGTCTAGTAAGAGATATTTTAATATCATTGCAGAAAATTCATTCAGACGATTCCTATGTGCGTCTGGCTATATATTTTGATATATGTGAAAGCTCAGTTAATAAAATATTCAATAAAACATTTCCCTTTATAGCTGAACGAATGGAACAGTTAATATATTTTCCACCTTTCGAAAAAATTTGTAAAAAGTTACCGATATGTTTTAGAAAAAAATATTCAACTACAGTGAGTATTTTGCACTGTATTGAAATAAGAATCGAAAAATCTTCAAACGCAATGAAATAGGTTTTGACGTGGCCAGAGTATATACATTGTAGGTAATACAATGAAATATTTGATTTCATAAACGTCAATTTTTTGATATGTCTGAAAATCTGAATGAGCAATGTAAAAAAAGAAAGCTTTTCACTTAGTCGCGAAGTGCATTTTTAGTTGTACTGGAGCTTCACATTTCGCTGTATATTTTGAAATGTTGATGTTTTTTTCATGGTTTCAGTTTTCAGCAGACATTTAATTTTCAAGAGAAGATATGTTCTTCTGTTATGCCTTCTTCCAATAACATGAAATAAAAACTGAACAAACGGCTGTTTAACGTAAATAAACACGAACGAAGCAAGATCCCTGGTGCGACTGTGAAACTAATACTTGAATGATTCGTGGTGCGGCGATCTTGGATAGGTCGAATGACGTCACAGGCAAGCCAGATACCATACACCTTCTCTACTAAAATAGAAAACTTCAACAATCCATTTCTAAGTCATTTATTGATGGATTTCAAAAAAATTTTCAGTGATTTATTATTTTTGGTCTATATTTTAATAGTATTGCGTTAAATATAATATTTTTAATAGCATGAAACTTCTCCATGCTGGAAAACAGTTAGACCCCTTCTGCGACATACAATTTTGCGGAAGACGCCAAACATTTAAAGAGAAAATTTAATTATTCTTGGTTTGAAACGTATTCTCATGGTTGGCTTATTCCAGTCTTCAAAAAAAGTCATTTTGTATACCTATATTGTACGTTGTTTCCGCCAAATCCAAGCACTTTGAGAGGCCTATGGGATCATTTATCATAAGGCCATTTTGTAACTTCGAAGATGTTCGCGAGCAGTTCAAGAAGCACATGGAAACCCACTTCCATAAGGCGGCAATTTGCATATAGCATCGATAAGTTTCTGACAAAAGAAGACCCTAATCCAAATAAATGCGTCGGTTTTGGATTTGACGGTTGTTTGACAATGTTCGGAATAGACTTCGGGGTACAAGCAATTCTACGCAAAAATACACGAAAGCTCTGTTCTTTCATTGCTTGTCCCACAAACTGAATCTGGTTTGCCCTTAAAGAGGCAAAAACCTTATTTCCTGAAACAGGAAAACCGTTGAAAATTTTGATCGCTCTACAGTGCACAACGATTACGTTAGAGTGATCGTTTAGCAGCCTCAGGAGACTAAAAACCTGGTTAAGAAGCACTATGGGGGAATATCGTCTCAATGGTCTGGCCATGATGAGTGTGCACAGAAAACATATTAATGAAAAGTAACAAGATTTTCATAATAAAATGATCGAAAAGTTTACAAAAACCCACGAACTTTGTGTTTTAATTACATTAATGAAAAAAGATCTCTCTCGACTACTTCATTATTGAAATCTTGTAACTGTCAATGGACAATTTGATTGCCTCCAAATTCTTTTAATTCTATTATTATTTTATTCTATATTTTGTCCCAAATTCTTTTTGTTCTATTATTAATAACTTTGCTTTTAACTGTATTCAAAATTCATACTCTTCCCATCCTCCCTATATCAACTGCCCCCCCTGCACCAACGGCTGGCGACGCCCTTGCCCATGACTAAATAAAAGTAGCTGTTATGAATAATTTTTAAAGGGTTTTTCGCATCGACTATTAGTATAATTCATAATGAAGTCTTGAAATACATAAACATTATTGATTTTTCTTTCAACATCACAAATTTGAAACTTTCACTTGGTTTGAACATATACATATTGTTTATAATTTTACTAATTCATTGCAGCTTGGAACGAGAGTGACATAAATATCACACAGCAAAATGGAACTGTATATTTCGACATAAATGTGAGTAATTTTTTCATCTATATTGTAGATTTGATTTGATGACAAAAATAAAGTTATTCATATGTAAGAAACATTCATTCTTGTGGTACCAAATCGTAATTCTATTAATACGTATCCAGGAGAAGATGATTGTTGTTTCAATTGGTAAAAATGAGGTACTTTCTAACAACAGCGTTAATTAGTTTTACAATGTCAATCAGAGCGAATTGTGTTCAATTATAAGTCTCGATGTTTTGAATAATCCAGGAACTTTAGGTAAAAAATTGGCTCATCTTCGGAAAAAGTCCTACCAAGTTGAAAATTGGTATTCGGTTGTACGCATAACTTGTGACAGCTTAGAAACGGTGAAAAAAAATCTTCGTTCCTGTCGGTCTTACGGCTATAAGGTATACTCACAAAAAAAAGAGCAGGAAATTCTCTACAAAAACGGTAAAATATAATTAATTGATAGAACTAGTAATTGCTACCGGAAAAAGAAGTGAAACATCAGATTGAGTTTTCTAGTTGCCACGTCGTTGAGTCCTGCGTTCTGTATGGGCACCTTCGTTCACGCGATGTCTGCTCCAGAGACCATCGTTCTGTATTCGTCGAACATATTGGATAGAAAGAGACAGAGCGATGGTTCCTGCATTTGATAAAGTGATTTTCTTCCTCAAACCGGGCAAGGGACAAGTCGAGCGAAAACTTTACTCTTCTGGAAGTATCAATGATCACAAAGAAATCAGGGATCATATTCTACTCTGAACGATCAAGAACAATTTGGGAAAGAAAATGAAGAAACTGAAAGAGAATAAGCCGTCAGAAATTAGTTACATAAGCAACCTTTATTTTTAGCAGTCATGTATTCCTGAATGTTCACGAAAATAGTATATTCTGTAACAAGGTTAGAACGAAAGCGCGAGCCGAAGGCGAGCGTAAGGAACCACGAGCATCACGAATTTTCATTCTAACCGAGTATATATATATATATTTATATATATATATATATATATATATATATATATATATATATATATATATATATATATATATATATATATATATATTTATATGAAAACGAACAAAGGATAATTTATATTACAGAACTCAATCACAATTATATTAGGTGAACACTCAATAATTCAAGAAACATTCTACTTTGTATTAATTGTTTTATTTGTACAGTTCTCGAAATGAAAACTGGTGGATTATTGGTTTGTAGAAGATGAACTAACAGTCACATAATTTGAAGTGGAAGGCATGATTAGCGGTGTATTAGATCCAGTAATTGATGAGACTAACTTATTTGCTTTATTTATTCGATTTTGCACCGAATTTTCTATGTATCCTTCTGGCACTTGAAAAGACTTCCACCTCCCATGCCTTTTTAGTGTTTCCATATCTCCTCCTGTGTCCACTAACACAGTAGCCGACGTCCTCCGATGACAATGACCAGTGTAGTGGTGTATTTTCACACTCTGATTCTGAACCCCTGCATAAATTCATAATACTTATTATATTTTCGAACGAAAACGTGACAGCAATAATTTTGACACTTACTCAAATTTGTCATTACGATGACAATCAACTGCGTCAAGGCTAATGTCATTATTGCTACCCAGTGTGAGAATATTATTCTATCACAAGGGAGAGAAAGCAAATACATTCAAATTGCATGGGGGCAGAGGTGTTGCAGAATATTTCTTCAATCTCAAGAGAGAGAATTCCAGCATTCTGTAATCAAATTTGATATCAGAATTGACGAATTCTGTGATGATCGTGGAGAAAAAATATAAGATTATACCTAACCCGACAAGCTTAATTTTTTACGGTAGACTTTTACATCTTTGTGATATTAAAATAAAATTAGTATCGTAAATTTTGTACACATGCATATACTATTATTCATACCCGAATCTCGATAAAAATGTCAAAATGTGAAGATACCAGACAGAAACCTGAATTTCGATCATTAAATGCAATTACCTATCCATACAAAACTTATATTGCAGTTTCAATGCCGAATTACGTGAAAACTTTCAGCGTTATCAATAAACTTTATTTCATCTTTTTTGTAGAGTATTTTCGGCTATTATTTTTATAAGTATACCTAGTCGTAAGGCCGACAGGAATGAAGATATTTGTAAAAAACCCAAAGAAAGGCATTTTTTCACCATTCTTGGGCTGTCACAAGTTATGCGTATAACCGAACTCCGGGGATTTTTCACACCTTATTTGAAGAACTGAAAGGAAAGTGTATACCAATTTTGAACTTGGTTGGGCTTCTTCCGAAGTGAAATCCTAAAGTTCTTGCACTAATACAGAATAAGCTTAATCTGATTATATTGACAACTAATTTATTATTGATTGAGTAGGTACTGAAGCTATTCTCACTTCCGTTATCAATAACAACGTTACAGCTTCCATAAATTTAAATATTTATTTTGAATTTCATTGATGTTTTCAATTTGGCGTATAATATCTGATATACTTACACTCTCTAGCAACACTATATTGAAAGTAACCCTTTCGCTCAAGCATTTTTGTTTTTCAAGATAAAAATCTGAAATTAGGAAGACTCACTCTCTTATTTTTTCACAATTTTTTGGTGTACTCGAAAAAATTCTATGTCATCCATTTTAGGGGGTGTGATATGCACGATGAACTGTACAGGCTGTCCCATTTTCGATGTCCTTACGGGGTAACTCGCTTATTTTTAAAGATAGAAATTTGCGGTTTTCGCGAACGTTGGCTACTTTTTTGTGAATCTTACGATACCGTAAACAAAATTTTCATAGCTTGCTTCGTTTTTGAGATACAGGGCGAAGTTGAAAATATTGCATTTTGGTCCCCCTCCTGTATCACAGCTATCTTTTAACTTAAAGGAAAAGTGAAAACTGTCTTTTGTACAATTTTTTAGGTAGAATCCAGTGGCGTAGTCTGATTTTCAAAATGAGCTGTGATTATTTAGATATAACCCAATGTTATAATTTTTTAAATGGAACACCCTGTATATTTTTCAATATTCAAAACACAAATGTTTCGCGCTTTTCAAAAATATATAATACTTATATAAAATTCTAAGTATTAACCCTGTATTTAGATAATTTTCTTTTTATATGGCAAGTCAAGACAAATATCACTTTGATAGATCGTTCGGCGCAATAAACAAAAATATCACTTCCATTTATATAGGTTAGAATGAAAAGTATTCATTAAAAAAATATTATTTAATATAAGTTACTAAACAGAGATGCATTTAATAATTATTATAACAAAAATAGAAACTTATATGTAACACTGCTACAAAACAAAGTTCTATTGTTTTTCTGTTGAAAATGTTTTGTGAATATTGTTCAAATTACTGCCCATTTTGTTGAAGGCACAGACGACATCTTCTGAAGATAGCACCAATCCACCACAGTTAAAACAAAAGTCTTATATCTAAGTGTTCGAAAGCTTCTCTCGAGGCATTCATCAGAGCATCTCGATTTTCGTGCTGCGTGTGGTTTATTTTATTTTTTATATAGCCCTATATGAAGAAATCTAATATATATATAT
>JARQZK010001222.1:0-12392 GCA_030704885.1 Cynegetis impunctata
CTCGACCCCTTTTCCCTATTCAAAAAATGAGAGCTGTTAGAGGTTGCGGCTAGAGGGGTAGTGATATCAAACTCATTTGAACATCCTTATTTGTCCCCCTTTCAACAAAATTTGACCTGTCTGAGCGTTTTCTCGTTATTCCATCCCAAAGCTCAAAATTATGGATGGCCCCCCTGTATATGTATATGTATATGTATATATATATATATATATATATATATATTTATTTTTTTTTTTTCGGTACAATGGCATTTCTAGCGGCTCTCATCGAACCGAAAGAGATGAAATTCTGTATCTGCGATTGTTTTCGGGCCACAATTAAACTTCCAAATTCTGTCACCATTTCATTTCGTACGAGGATTGAATTCATGTTGATATACGATCTTTTGTGACTTTCAACTGTTTTTCTCAACCTCACGGAGACTATTCCGTTCGAATTGCATCTCGACCAGATCCGTACGCGATGCACTTCGCGTTTTTACCCAAGAGGATTAAGTATAGCTGGATAACAAAACAGAAGAATGAGGAAAAACTTAAACGTAATCACTTAGCAGGTAGAAAGTACAAACTGTTAATGACTTGGGAAAACACAATAGGCACAATTATTCAATATTACATCTAGAAAAGATTTAACAACGGTGAACTATTCATATCCAATTATCCAATTGGTGATTTAACAAATTATTGGATTGTTTCATACTATAAATTTCAAGAGCTTCTAATAAATTGAGTTTATAGCCATTCTTTTCTATATATTTCGAATTCACTATTAAAAATATGATTTTGTTCTAGGAGATGTGATGCATAAGTAGAATCTAATTTTTTCTTTTCGTAACTTCTTTTATGTTCTGATATTCGAACTCCAAAGTTCCTGCCAGTTTGGCCAACATATACTTTAGGACATGAATTGTATATTCCCTTCTTTCATCTTTCAATATTCTCGTTGTAAAAGTTAGTATGTATTATACATCTGAAGAAGCCACTGTGTATTGGCGAAACATTTTAATGTTAACAAAATACAGTGAAAATCAAAAACTGTGAAGTTTTATTTACAATATTATAATGGATTTTCATCAAGTATCGGTTCAATCAATTAAAATAAAATATTTTGAAATTGAAATTGAAACTGGATTTTCAATAACCACACACTCTTTTAGTACAAAATCTTCTTCTAGCTGTGAAACTGTGTTGCATGTTGCTCTAATAACTATTTTTGTCAAAAATAGAAAACAAGGACTCAAAAAACTTTAAGGAACTCGGTATATTCCTCATTCTTCCAATTCATTCATTATTTTGTGAAAGTGAAACGTAAGTATCTTTCCGATTACTTTCATCAATTTTTGTAAAATGAATAAAGTATAAACTTTATTTTTTATATATTTAGATACTGTATTTAGCAGTAACGAATAGTAGACATGTTTCGAGTTATGAACTCAAAGGTGATACCTGAAAATCAATTTGTTCCTTTACGAGGGGTAATTTACTATTATGGGCGGGACTTCTTTCGAGAATTTCAAGAAGGTCAAGCGCTTTTCTTTGTTACCTGAATGTAACAATTGGGTTTTGTTGAAATCCAGGAAATGATTAAATTTTATACAATGTTCGGATAATCCAGTGGAATTTTTATTTTGTAAAATTGACTTTTTATGTTCTTCAACACGAATGTTTATATTCCTTCCTGTTTGTCCAATATAGAAAGCAGGACATTCGTCGCAAAATATCTTGTAAACACCACCGTTTTCTCCGATGTTAGATTTTTCTTTATTATTGACCAAGAATGACTTCAAGTTTCTTTTATTCGTACAAATTGTTATAACGTTAAAACAAATTCTACAAGTAAAAGAAACTTGAAGTCATTCTTGGTCAATAATAAAGAAAAATCTAACATCGGAGAAAACAGTGGTGTTTACAAAATATTTTGCGACGAATGTCCTGCTTTCCATATTGGACAAACAGGAAGAAATATAAACAATCGTGTTGAAGAATATAAAAAGTCAATTTTACAAAATAAAAATACCACTGGCTTCCCCGAACATTGCATAAAATTTAATCCTAGATTTCAACAAAACACAATTGTTGCATTCAGGTAACAAAGGAAAGCGCCTTGACCTTCTTGAAATTCTTGAAATAAGTTCCGCCCATAATAGTAATTACCCTTTGTAAACGAACAAATTGATTTTCAGGTATGACCTTTGCTTTTTTCTGTTTTATAAAATAAGATGTAAACTCGAAACATGTCGACTATTCTTTACTGCTAAATACAGTATCTAAATATTTTTTATATTGTGAAACATAAGCCAAGTGTGTTTTATTTTAAAGTTAATACTTTATTCTTTATGATGTTTCACCAAGTGATGTGCGAGAATTCAATCTCAGTTATTTTGTAAAATGTTCATTTAATCAAACATTTGCTCTAGAAACCCTCTTAGACTTCCTTAGCTTTTCTTGCTACCAAAATTCTCATTAAATTTTGGAATCATAAATTGTCACCTGCCATAATTCTAATCATACAGTAATGTTTTCATTTTGTGGTAGTTTCTTATGTTGGATGGACCATTTGTTTTGATATGGATTGTACCTATAATCTTAATAAAATCGGGAACAATCGTTAAATGGTGTAAAAATAACCAATATAAACAGATTGATGATTTATGAACTAGTGTTCGTTCGAACATCCGTAACAATTTAATGTGTTTTTTACGCCGACTATAAAGTTATTTCTCTGTTTTGTTTCCCTTTTCATTTCAATACACAAAAAATCTATCGCAGCGAACTGCATTAGAAGAGCAGGTTTTCATAACGTATCCAGTTTGAAAAATATATTCATTAAATTATGCTTTTTTTTCCAAATTCAAAAAAAAAATGCGTCCTCTAATGTGTAAACAATATTTATTTCCTCCCCGGGGATCAACCCCCCAACCAACTCGTACCAAAACCAATCACATCCAAGGTATCATACGAAACTACATACTTACAAACTTTCAACCCTATTTCTATAAAATTGCGCCCTTTATCGTGTGAACAAGATTCCCTCTCCGGGGGGTCAACCCTCCAACCAATTCATATAGAAATAAATACCATCCAAGATATCGTAGGAAACTACCTACCTACAAAGTTTCAACCCTATGGTACCAAAATTGCGCCTTCTATCGTGTGAGCAAGATTTATTTCCCTGGGGGGTCAACCTCCCAACCAATTCGCGGGGGCCGGATTACATCGCCACACGACAGTACAGCAGCAAGGTCGGTGTTGCCACGTTGTAATATGAATATAAATGCCGTACTGAATAAGATGCATATGAATTTTACAAAGATGTTTGATTTGACATAAGTTAGGTTATATTATTGATTCTCATAATTTTAATAATAGAAGGAAACGTCCGAGCAACGATTTCTATATGCAAATTGCTGTACTGAATAAGATACAACTGTGAAAAATATTAGTATGGAAATAAAACTCTAATTCATGGAAAATCATAGCCAATTACTAATACAGATAAATGTAACAATTGGCCTAAAAACTTTCAAGTCCTCCTGATAAGAAAGACGATGTATTGTTGTCCACATAATAAACGGAATGAATGAAAGCAAGGAGTGTGAAGCACCGAACCATAATATGTGTTCAAAAAATGGGGTATTACAATCTTTTCATGTAATAAGTAATTGAAATATGAAAGAAATCATAAATTCAATCATATAATAGAAATTAGAACCTGATATTGTTAACTGGAAATTACCATATAACCTTTAAAACTTTCAAGTAATGCTGGTGAAAAACAATGAACAGAATGAGTAAAAGCAAGTAGTCTGAAGCACGGAACCAGAATATGTGTTCATACTAATATCTAAATTGTGAAAACATAATTTTTTCCTCCTGAATAATCTATATGTTGTTTTCCCTTTCATAAACATCATAACCATAACCTGAAGAATGTAAATATTTGAACATTTTACTAGCTCAGGAAAGTTACGGAGGTCCGGCAGCACTGCATGCGCATTTCGTTTTGTGAGTATGAAGGCGCATAAATCCTTCTTTGCTGGTGTACTGTCGCGCTGCGATCTAAGACCGTACTCCAATTCGCATTAAAATCTATCCCATTCAATACGAAACTACCTACTCACAAACTTTCAATCCTATTGCTCCAAAGCTCACGCCCTTTATCATGTAAACCAGATTTATTTTTTCCGACAGGGGGTCAACCCCCCCAACCAATTCGAACCAAAAAAAATATCATACAAAACTACCTAGATACAAACTTTCAACCCTATTGCTACATAATTGCGCCTCCTGTCATTAAAACAAGATCTCATTTGAAAAAATCGTTATGTTGTATCTAACAATCAATTTATGAAAAATATACTAGTTGACCGTAGTCAATTTTATATATCACATGAAGTGAACAAGGAAAATTCTTCAATAATTTAAAAATTATCAAACAATTTTTTAGAGAGCTGGTTATATGTATTAAGCGACGCGACATTTGTATTCACCATGTAACAGTGAATGAAAGAAAATATCAAGATCTGCATATATCTGTTTCGAACTTATTAGATCTCTTCACTGACATTTTCTATGTTCAACCAGTATATTTTTTTATTGTAAATAAAACTTCACTATTTTCGATTTTCACTATATTTTGTTAAACATAACAATTGTTTTCGCCATACACAGTGGCTTTATCAGATGTATACTACATAAAAGTAGACAAGGAAAAAGTACATTCTTCTTATGCATCACATCTCCTGGAACACAAACATATTTTCAATAGTGAATTTGAAATATAACATATAGAAAAGAAAGGCTATAAACTCAATTTATTAGAAGCTCTTGAAATCAATAGTATGAAACAATCTAATAATTTGTTAACCCTTTCAGGGCAACTGGTTAGCTAGGAAGACCACAGTTTGTTAGTCTTGAGTAAAACTGCTCGTTGGCTATTTCAGTGTACCAGTATATTCTGTGGGTTGTCTTACATAGCAAAATTTGACGTGTTCATCGAAGACAGACCGAAATGAGTGGAAGCGCGTATAACGTGCATTTGTTTACTATAGTTGGACACTACTTAGAGGATCGACTGAAACTGTGTGAATTTGTTATTTTTATTTATGAATGGTGGAAAAATGGCTCCAAAGTTATTAACTTATATCTTACTTATGCGTTTTCATGAATATATTGAACGTAAATGTTTCCTTTCTTTCGAAATTACTAATTATGCTGGGGTCTCCTGAAGTGACCACTGGGCACTTACGTAATCGTGTTATCTTATTTTAGTTCTGAGGAAGCAAGTTTGGAGTACCTACCTACTGAATAGGCTTGCCAATTTTTGAAAGGACCAACCCGGGAGATTTTTTTAAGGAGTTTAGTAGGGAGGGGGTTGAAGCAAATGTCAATCACATTTATTTATTTTTAATTTATATATACCCTGCTTCTAATATTTGACAGATTTTTACCACAAAATCATAATCATTAAAAATCGAAGTTTGATTAGTAGAGAGCGGTTGCGTATAATTTTAAAAAAACTGGGGAAATTAGTCACCCAGGGAAGTCGGGAGGTTGACCATTATTACCGGAGTCATCCGGGCAATCCGGGAGGGTTGGGAACCCAATAACTGAATATTTAGAAAATCTTCATGCAGATGAATTCTATGATTTGTAAGAAATGTTCAGCGTGCAAAGTAGAATTGTGTTTCAAACATGACAAAAACTGTTTCATGTTATATTACGCAAAATAGGTTATATTGTTTGGTTATATGTTCCTACTGGTTATGTGGGGTGACCACATCCTGCAGGATAATCCTTGTGTTTTTTTATCTTGAAATTTGTTTCATTTTCTTCGAGTATCTCTAATAAACCATTATCGAACCATAGATAATATTTTTTCCAAAAGAAAATAATTTTGGCCGGAAAGGGTTAAATCACCAATTTGTTGAAAATCAAAAATTTTTTTCTCTCTCGAAAGTTGCTTTCAGTATGTAATTTGGGTTGAAAATAACCATGCTGACGATAGTTTTCGTCTCGAATGTTTATTTGACTGTATACAGAAGATTGTTTTTTCAGACAATTCAGCTTTGACATACAAAAATCTTTTCCTGATGGAGTTCTCAGTTCGTTCCGGCACGAATCTATCCTTTCTGATTAACATACTAAAATTTCAGATCGCTAGCGTTTTTCGTTTGGAAATGAATAATTTTTCGGCGACCGATAAATCTCGATTTTTCCCACCACCCACATGGTCAATTAAGCATGCTAGGTGAAAACTATTGGCAAAATCATTATTTTCACTGGAAATGATCTAATTAAACCGATTTGCAATCGGAAATAACAATTTGAAAATTTATATTATATCTCGAAGGTAAGGGTGGGTTGACGAAAAAATTTTTGAAAATTAAAAATTTTTTTCTCTCTCGAAAGTTGCTTTCAGTGTATAATTTGGGTTGAAAATAACCATGCTGATGATAGTTTTCGCCTTGAATGTTTATTTGACTATATGCAGAAGATTTTTCCTCAGACAATTCAGCTTTGACATACTAAAATCTTTTGCTGATGTCTGATGGAGTTCACAGTTCGTTCCGGCATGAATCTATCGTTTCTGTATAATATACTAAAATTTCAGACCGCTAGCGTTCTTCGTTTGGAAATGAATAATTTTTCGACGACCGTTAAATCTCGATTTTTCGCACCACCCACATGGTCAAGTAAGCATGCTAGGTGGGAAATTTGGAAATCATTATTTTCAATCGAAATTACCTAATTAAACCGATTTTCAATCAGAAATAAAAGGTTGAAAATTTATATTATTTGAGATTTCAATCTCGAAGGGAGGGGTTGACGAAAAATTTTTTGAAAATAAAAAAATTTTTCTCGATCGAAAGTTAGTTTCAGTATGTAATTTGAGTTGAAAATAACAATGCTGACGATAGTTTTCGTCTCGAATGTTTATTTGACTATATACAGAAGATTGTTTTCTCAGACAATTCAGCTTTGACATACTAAAATCTTTTCCTGATGTCTGATAGAGTTCTCAGTTCGTTCTGGCACGAATCTATCCTCTCTGTTTAAACATACTAAAATTTCAGACCGATAGCGTTTTTCGTTTGGAAATGAATAATTTTTCGGCGACTGTTAAATCTCGATTTTTCGCACCACCCAAATGGTCAATTAAGCATGCTAGGTGAAAACTATTGTTGGAATCATTCTTTTCAATCGAAATTACCTAATTAAACCGGTTTTCAATGAGAAATAAATGGTTGAAAATTTATATTATATCTCTTGAAAAATATTTTGAAAATTAAAAATTTTTTTCTCGCTCGAAAAGTGCTTCCAGTATGTACCTAATGGATTTTCATCAAGTATTGGACCAATCAATTAGTTATTATATTATATATCGCGACAAGTTTTTACGGAGCGCGCTCTCGTGAGTATGTCCAGAGTTTTCAAACACTATGTTATTGTGCTCTGGAAGCCCATGCACTACAGCTGCATAGTGGACATCTTTATGTCTGGAAGTATTTTTCTCTCGACGGAATTCTAATTTTCGATCTAAACGGTGAATTGTTGGTTTCCAATATCTTTGGTAGAGGGCGCTCTGGGTTGTTACCAGACAGTGTTACCGACCACGATTTGTATTGTGGAACAATTAGAAATATGTTAATTCACTCCGAGTCAAGTAACACTGAACAGATCTAGTTTGATCGAAAAAGCTGTACAGAGATCTTCCGTCAATAACTTGACATATTCTATAATTCACTGGTGCATCGTGAATGCAGATTTCGTTTCACAGAATACATATTACAACCTATAACCACAGGGCCGTATCCAGGGGGCGCCAGAGGGGGCTGAGCCCCCTCTGGAATTATCCAAGCCCCCTCTAGAAAAGATACCAGAATTATTACAAACCAAAAATGTTTATATCTGCGTTGAAATATAAAACTAGCCTAGTTACAAACAATTCTACCTAATTGTAAAACTGAATTAAAATTATTTATTTGCGGCATCTTTTAACCCGCAAAACATGTTGAAGTTTTTTATCCTGAAATGAAATAGCGACAAACGAGCGGCTACCATCAGGGTTGCCAGATTTTTCAGAGCCGTGTTGCACTTTAGACGCTAATTTGTCCCCCAAAAGCGCAACCGTGGTTGCGACATGTTAACGGGGAAGTATTTTTCATATCAAATTTACTTATTCTAGGAGTTATTTCATACGTGTTTTGCTGCTAATTTGTCGCCCAAAATCGCAATCATGATTCTGCAGTATTTTTTCGTGCAGTTTTCGCAACTGCACGAAAAAATAGTGCACACATGTTGCCTACTCGTACAATAATATGTACTTTCGGGACTTTTCACTTAAATTACTATTACAATCAAAACCACGATTTTGTTACAAATATCTTTATTTTTATAAACTTAAACTGTTCACAAGACATCATTACATCATCATCATCTTTGTCTGTGCTTGAGCTTGAAGTTGTGGATTGGTTCTGCTACTGATACATATCAGAATTAAATTTTGCATACATACCTTTGCTAGTCTCAAATTATTTACAGCAAATCTTATTTATTTCCAAGTGAGATCTAATAGACACAAGTGAATTTTTAGTATCATTTTATTTCGAATTTTACATTTAACAATATTAATCAATGAAAATATCATTTCCACGAATGAGTTGGATGACTGTAACCTCAGAAGAGTAAATGCAAATCTTCAAACATGAATTTGTAGGTGGCATTTTTTAAATCTATAATCCTCCTCCAAAAAGTGTTTATATTTAATGATTTTTTTAATATTTTTTATTTCTATTAGTTTTATTTATTTAGAGTTTTCTAGGACAGATTTTTTATTTATTATTTTTATTAGAATAAATTTTTTTATTTTTCCAAAATGTTTTTTAATTCAATATTCGTTTTCCAGTATACACATTCTAGGTAAAAAGAGAAGAAAAAGCTGTATATTCTTATCTTTTTTCACGTATATTTATTTTTAAGTACTATGTAAAAAACAAGCCCCCTCAAGAATTTGTTCAGCCCCTCTAGAAACCAGTGCTGGTACGGCCCGGTATAACCAGCTCCCTTTGGAATATTGTTTAATAATTTTCAAATTATTGAAGAGTTTCCCTTGTTCACACTTTATGCGATACTTGAGGATTACCTAAGCTGCGTTAGCACTATGCTAATTATTGTATTTCATTTGTGATGTCGAAGGTCTTACTGGCTCTGCATATTTCACCTACGTTTGGATATTCGATAACCCAACCCCATGTTGCAATTATACTAAGTACATACTTCAAATGAATCTGCCTTGTTTACTTGAACAACAGAAATGCAATAATATTTAATATGATGAAGTGACGGAAAACATAGCGAATGTTATCTACAATATTCTCAGTTTGTGGTTTCAAGTGGTTTTGCTTATCATTTTCAATCATTATTATTACCTGACAAGAATTGAATTTATTCAAAATAATGCATCCACACTTTACAAACATATAATACTATATATATATATATATATAATATATACTATATATATAATATATATATATATATATAATATATATATATATATATTATATATATGAAGAAACTTGGTTCACGGAATGAAACCGCGTAAAAGATTTTGAAAAATTTGAAAAAAATTGAGATTTTTTCAAATCTTTTACGCGGTTCATTCCGTGAACCAAGTTTTTTCAAATACTTCGACCGCGCGAAATCTTTCTGGACATAATATATAAATAATATATATATATATATAATATATATTATATATATATATATATATATATAATATATATATATAGATATATATATATATATATATATATATATATATATAATATATATACATATATATATATATATATATATATATTATATATACTATATATATGTGTATAATATATATATAATATATATATATAATATATATATCTATTATATTATATTTATATTCACACATATATGTCTATATTACAGCTTACAGTTGTGATTACATATTTATATTAAAACAATGGTAAAAATAACAATTACACATTTATTAAAGAAATAACGCATGACGCACGTTTCCGGTGGAACTTCACCTTCTTCAGATGCTGAATAGCAAACTAACTATGATTCTCTGTTATATCGAAAACAAGAAATGACAAATTATGTAGAAGCGGGTAAAATACAAAGATGCGGTTGGATCTGAAGTGATCATGGGATAATTTGGAACACGTTAATTCATAATCATCCTGTTAGTCGACAATTCGTTTATTGGTTTAGATATGTGGATGATATTATTTGTTGTTTCACTGGTACTCTTAGACAACTAGACTGCTTTCAAACATTCATTAATACTTTACACCCTAATATAAAATTCACTTTAGAGATGGAAAATGATATATCGATTAACTATTTGGATTTGAAAATAACAAAAGTATATACCAAACATAATTTATCAATTTTTCGCAAACCTTCGCACACTGATAGCGTCATACATAGTACTTCTCTACATCCTTTCCAACACAAAATGACAGTTTTCAATAGTATGGTACATCGTTTAGTAAATATTCAACTTTCAAATGCCAATTTTAACATCGAGAAAAATATAATTAAACAAATTGCCGTAAATAATAATTATGATCCCAATATCATATAGACAATATGATAGATAAAAAGTTTTTTCAAAAAATGGCGATTAACCAGGTGTACCCCCTCACTAAAAAATAATATCAAATACAACAGCCCCACTTTCATCGGAAATTCAAGTAAAAAACTTAAATCTCTCTTATCTAAGCACAACATTAACATTGCTTATCGAACGGTAATAATTTTGGAAATCATATAAAAAAATAATAAATCCAAAGTTCATCAAGATAATAAATCCAGGAGTTTATAAAATTAAATGTGGCGATTGTGATAAAGTTTTACATGGGTAGAACTTTCAGAAGTTTTCAAACTAGAAATTTCAGAAACACAAACGTAGGCTTTGTTAATCAGAAGTCGGATTCACATTATGCAAACTATTTAATCCAAGAAAATCACACATTCAATTTCGATTTTAAAATATTAAATACTGAAAGTAAGGGAATTAAACTTAATTTTTTAGAATCATTACAGATAAATAAATACAAGCATTCCGGTCTCCTATTGAATAGCCAAATCGATCACACTTCAAGCCCCCTTCTTAATCTTTTCAAAATTACCGAACTACCTGACTAGCAGTTCAGAATTGGTTTTTCCTTTTCTAATAATTATTTGTTACCATCTTTGTATTTACCCCTTCTACATAATTTGTCATTTTTTGTTTTCGATATAACAGAGAATCATAGTTAGTTTGTCATTAGCATCTGAAGAAGGTGAAGTTCCACCGAAACGTGCGTCATGCGTTATTTCTTATAATAAATGTGTAAATTGTTATTTTTAATCATTGTTTTAATATGTTTATTAATTTACACCAAGTATCGGCCCAATCAACCCAAAATTTGATTACATATTAACTAATTTAATTTGTATTATTATTATTTATTTGTTTATATATGCATATATATATATATATATATATATATATATATATATATATATATATATATATAATATATTTATATTTACATTCACCTTCCAGATAAATTAAAATGTAGGTATAACTTTCTTTGAACAATTTTCGGAAACAATCAAAATCTTATTTTCTTGATAGACCTTATTACTCTATAGAGGACTACAAAAAATGTTTCATTACCAATGAATAGTTGGCATTGAAATAATTATCTGCTGGAAAAATATGTTGAACATACTTATCGACAAAAATCAATAGAATATCAGATAAGTTGTTTTGCACACTCAGTACACATTTAGACGAAATTGAATGGTTATTGCCGACAGTAAAAAGTCTAATTCCAACTACAAATCGATATTTTTATCTATCAACTCTTGTTAGCTACAGTAGATGAATGTAATACAAAGTATTTAATTAACTAATAAGAATTCATTTGCCATAATGAAAACTTCGTATCGATTTCCGCCGGCGTAAAAGCAACGGTCATTTCGAAATCAATAATTTCCCCATACCACCCTCGCCTATAAATAAAATACGACCAA
This sequence comes from Cynegetis impunctata, assembly GCA_030704885.1. Taxonomy (NCBI): domain Eukaryota; kingdom Metazoa; phylum Arthropoda; class Insecta; order Coleoptera; family Coccinellidae; genus Cynegetis; species Cynegetis impunctata. The sequence continues at coordinate 12,073 of JARQZK010001222.1, forward strand.
AGTTTTTCTGGATGAAAAACAGTTGATCGTACTTGTGAGCTGGAACACGAATAATTTTGAATTATTCATTGTGACAGTCTTGAATATATCAAGGACTTCATAGCGATGACCTTGGGAGCTACAAGTGTGAGAAATTATTTTCCAAGAATTGCTTGCTTCTAATTTGTCTTTGAATAGGTAACCGCGGTGAGTAAATAATCTAGAATATAGCTGTAGGAAATTTCATGCATTCGTAGATTATGAGAACACGTAATTAGATTACACAAATATGAATGCAATCGATTTAACTGTTAGTTTTGACAGGTGATCATATCAATGAA
>JARQZK010001223.1:0-12355 GCA_030704885.1 Cynegetis impunctata
CAGAGAGTAAGTGGTGAACATTTTATTCCACTAGTGAATTAAAAAAATTTTAATTCACTCAGTGGATAAACGTCAACTTACCCTTGTTGCCATGGGTTGAATATTGTCGTCTTTAAACGTCAAAATGGGGTAAATGAATATATTGTAAATCGTGATAATGTTGAAGAAGCTATGGTATATCTCAAAAATAACAATCTTTTGATCGTGATATTACAATTAATGAAAATAATTTACAATGTTTACCTATAAAGTCAAGAAAATATATATCATTGAATTTAAATATTGAGGATAATCATAAAAATGATGCATCATGAAATCGATTCATTTCAAATGAGTCGATTTCATATGCCTTTGAAGGGCATTTTTCCGAGATGAGCTGTAATCGCATAAGTCACATTTATGATCTTTGAGTTTCAGATGAATCGAATTCATATGCCTTCGAATGGCGCTTTTCTGAGACGAGCTGTAATCGCATAAGTCACATTTATGATCTTTGAGTTTCAAATGAACCGATTTTATATGCAGTCGAAGGGCATCTTTCTGCGAGGAGCTGTAATCGCATAAGTCACATTTACTATCTTTGAGTTTCAAATGAATCGATTTTATATGCTGTCGAAGGGTATATTTCTGTGAGGAGCTGTAATCGCATAAGTCACATTTATGATCTTTGAGTTTCAAATGGATTGATTTTATATGCTGTCGAAGAGAAGCTTTATATGACGAGCTGTAATCGCATAAGTCACATTTCTGATCTTTGAGTTTCAAATGAATCGATTTCATATGCTGTCGAATGCCAATTTTCTGAGACGAGCTGTAATCACATAAGTCACATTTATGATCTTTGAGTTTCAAATGAATCGATTTCATATGCTGTCGAATGCCAATTTTCTGAGACGAGCTGTAATCACATAAGTCACATTTATGATCTCTGAGTTTCAAATGAATTGATTTCAAATGATATCGAAGGGCACTTTTATAAGACGAGCTGTAATCGCATATGTTACATTTATGATCCTTGAGTTTCAAATGAATTGATTTCATATGATATCGAAGGGCACTTTTATAAGACGAGCTGTAATCGCACAAGTCACATTTATGATCTTTGAGTTTCAAATGAATCGATTTTATATGCAGTCGAAGGGCATCTTTCTGTGAGGAGCTGTAATCGCATAAGTCACATTTACTATCTTTGAGTTTCAAATGGATCGATTTTATATGCTGTCGAAGAGAATCTTTCAGTGACGAGCTGTAATCGCATAAGTCACATTTATAATCTTTGAGTTTCGAATGAATCAATTTCATATGCTGTCGAATGGCAATTTTCTGAGACGCGCTGTAATCGCATAAGTCACATTTGTGATCTTTGAGTTTCAAATGAACAGATTTCATATGATTCTGAAGATTATATTTAGCTGACGAACTGTAATCGCATAAGTCACTTTTACGATTTTTGTATTTGAAATATGCCGATTTTATATGCTGTTGAACAGGCCCTTTCGGTGAGCTGTTGTCGCATAAGTGATAACTGTGATCAAAGTTCTTCGGTAATTCACATTTTGGTGGGATCGCATCCATCTGTGATGAGTAGATCATTTCATTTTCGCCCTTTTTTTTTGGCGTGGTACATTCAGATATGCTACTGCAATCCTCATTTATTTCCATCTTGACAGAGTGAAAGTCCCTGTAATAAAAAAAGGATGCAACAATTTTATCATTTATCATTTGATTTCTACAAATAAAGATATGAGTTAATTACGTGCCATACAACATTATATATCCACGCGTACGTGGAGTGATTCTATTTTTTTTTAAATTGTTTTAATAATTTGTTAGTACCTTTTCAACCAATGCTAGCTTTGGTTGCATCAACTTGCAACGTGGATCCTGACAAAAGTCTAACTTTTGGCTATGGTATCTTTGGATACGGATTGCCACAGACATTTGACTTTGACACGTTTTGCTAGAGGCGAAGAAAACTGTATCTTTTTATTGAGCTTTGGGGAAGTCGCTGTTTCAAATTTTCCAAGGAAATTTATGAACTAGTTTCACCCACATTAGAATGTACGAATTTCCTACTAAAGTCTGCGTCATGAGAGATTACTTGATAATAACTTTCTCACTTTATCAGTATAAAAACAAGTTTTTGAAGGTGAAAAATGGAAAGTGCAAATTTTGGAAAACGAAAAATCAGCAAGTCTAGAGAGTATTGTTGCGTGAAAAGTTTTATTTAAAAGGGACATACAAATCAAAGTGTTAGCTTTCATAGGTTTTCGAAGCCAAACAAATATTTTGTGTAGAGAGAAAATTATTTTGGCGAAAAGGAAAAGATTGATTATTCGAAGGTATGGAAAATCAATCTGAAGAAGAATCACACACCTCCGGAAATGACGGTGTGATCTTTTTTTATTAAAAAAATAACATTCTTCCAGGTAATTAACTCCTATGATTGAAATTTATAGGTTAGTTTTCATTATTAATGAAAAGCAAGATCATGCAGCCAAAAGGAGAGTTTTGAAGAAAGATGCCGTTCCTACATGTAATCTTCCAAAAGCTTATGATAAGTAACGAAATTTGAGAGCAGACTGAGCACTTTCAGGAAGAAAAATTAATCGAGAAGTTAAATCTGATACTTTAGGTGAATACTCAAGATATCAATCCATTAAACCCTGCAGGATTTAACCAAGATATTCTCACAGAAAGAGATCAATCTCATTTTCATAAAGAAATATACTGTCGGCGAAAGTCTTAAATGTAGGATTTTAGGTGAATGCCGAAACTCAAACGGACGAAAGTAGTTTCACACAAAAAATTAGTGATCCTAGTATCAAGAAATTCAATGATTCTGAAGTGCAAGTAAATACTTCAAATCAGGAAAGACAGAATTTTATGTATTCAATCAACAAAAAGCTGTAAAGTTGAATGATACCTGGCCTCGACTTCTCTTAATTGTTCTTACATTGTATGATGAATTTGCATCTTTCCAACCTATCACCTTCTCTTTATTTTCTCTGGAGTAAGTTTTCACCTGCATATCGCTTCACTTGAAACTAACATTGCTATGGGAAACTCAAAAAACTTTCAAATCTCCCATATAATACGTGTTCACAGTTGGTTTTGAAGCGCCATGTCTTGACATTATCAGCTAAGCTCCGCCTCTATGTCAGATAACAATAACAACCGCAAAGAGAAACACGATCCCTAACCCGGGATCGCGTTTTTCAGAACAGTATGTTGTCGGGGAGTTTTCGACCGTGATGTAACGGTGGCGATAGGTCACCTCAGCAACAATCAGACTTTGGTCTATGGTCCTGTTTATGTCAATACCATGTCTCATTACTTGTCAACGAACTAGCTTCCGTAGTTTTATGTATTTCCTTAACTTCATTTTCAATTTAGTTTTAATTTAGAGATCTGTTTTGTCAAACATTCTCATTCTTTGGATTGTTAACTCCCATTAAACTCAAATTAAGAGTACTTGAAAAAAACGACCTTCCACTGAATTCCCAATTAACCAACTTTCAAATCAGAGATGAATTCCCCATTAGATATATATATATATATATATATATATATGCATTTTGACTTATACACCTCCAAAAACGACAAGCTTCTGATGAACACGCCTCCAAAATCGGAGGTGAATTCGAAAATTCGGAGGTGAATTCGAAACGACGAGTATATCCCTTTCTACATGCCTGAATCGTTAGTAGGAAAAGTTTCACAAATTTTCGATTGGAGGCCTATCAGAGGTATATACATATACAGTTATACAATGCAGTTCATGTGAATTCCACTACGGGGCGCCACCGTTTTATACACGTATATCGTATCAACACAATTTTGAAGTAAAAAGCCTCCACATATGGTCCATACGAACGCGCCTCATAAATCTGGCAACAACGCGGGGAGACGAATAAGTGCAGCGAATGTGTATCTGTTATCTGTATGTACAGGAATATCATTCTGAGAAAGTGGAAGTAGCGGCACGCATTATACAAAGGAGTATTCTGAATATTATCAAATTGGCGTATTATTCTCTTGGTGAAATATTGACCTTGATTTATATTGAATTTGAATACAAGCAGAATTTCTTTTCCATACGGTAACTATGATTAGAACCACTATCTGTTATCAAATATAATTTAATTTTTGTTTATATAATTGAAGTCGCCACTGTTCATTTGATATAGTTAATAGTTAAGAGACACAATAATGATTTCTTTAACTTTGATCATAATTCAATCAGCTTTAATATTCGAAAAATATCGAGAAAACTAAATAATCTAATTATTTCTTCGACATTTTTCAAGATTGATGTTGTTAAGCAATTTTCATCGTATTATTAAGCACAACGACAATGAATACTATTTGTATTGTCCGTTTTTATGATAGTGTTGTTATTAATATTATAGAGGGTGAAGTTAGTTAATTATCGATTCGATGTTGTTCAAATTTCATTAGCGAACTTATTACTGATATAAACTTCTTGAGAACTTAAGCAATATAAAATTTTATTCAACGAAATAGCAAATATGAAACAGAAAATATAACAATCCTAAAATAAAGTGATTGGAAGATTTTAATTAGGGAATTAATCATTTTTTCGATAAATATTATAAACACAAGTTTTCACGCGAATCCAGTCCTTGTTATGAAATATCTCTGGATATTTTGTGAGAACTGTAAGGCATTCTTTCTTGTTAGGCGCCATTTTCTCTTCTATGTGTTTCTTGAAGTGGCTTCTCACCAATTTAATCTGCTGCTCTGTCCAACGCGTTCTCCCCATTATGTTGCTTGCAGTAAACTTTTTCTCAAGATGTTTTTCTGAAATACTAGAAATATGAAAGCTTTCGAGAAGGTTTAGTTATATATCGAAGGTATTACAAAATAATGTTAGTTATACAAATTAGCAATCAATGATTTTATCAGATTTGGTAATAAATTGCAGACAAATTGAATGCTTATTAAGTACATATTATAATTAAAGTGGCAATTGAATATTTCAAAATGAGAGATCTTCTGATTCAACAAATTTAGGAAATAAGTTTTTGAATATTATTCATTTGAAAGGACGTATACTAAATGATTCAAAATTACTTCTACTGAAATTTGTACCTGGTTGACTGGGCAACATATTTGTTTCACTTTCTGGTATAGCCCCTTCAGTATCTGATTCTTCCTCAGCAAACTGACTATTTGGATCTATATCTATCTCATTCAACGATTTTCCTTTATACATGTCTACGCCTTTTTCCATAAGTAAAAGAAGTTCAGATATTTTCGCAGTTTGGTAGACCTATTGAGGTAGCCTGCATATTTTCAAAAAATATTTCTGTTAATGGAAATGATGATTTTGTTTTTTGAATTTATTACATATATAAAATATATAAGCACATAATTTTTTTCAATAGTATAATAATAATATAATACCTATTCCAAAACGTGAACAACATATTATCATCAACTGACGATAACATATTTGATGATAATTTTTCCATTTAAGTTAATCCCGCATGAAAAAAAAAACTGTTCTTCTGATCAATGAAAAACCAGCAAAAATTCAGAAACAATGAATATTTTAGCAGAAAAACAGATTTGTTCAAATGATCGTCTCCATGATTATATACGGATTAAACCACTTACTTGTAATACTCGTTGTGTCTTTTCTCGGTATGTCCCATGAATTGTGCAAATTGTTCGGTTTCTTCTTTACTAAGATTCAGTATCTGCATGACAGTGGCAATTTGTTTTCTCAATTTATTCGAGGAAATTTGCTGGGAATAATCTAAATTGGCCTTTTCAGCAAATTTTCGAATAAGAACATCTCCTCTTATCCAATTGATACTTCCTGGATTTCCGAACAAGTGAGAATTGTTTTCGGGTATAATTCCAGTTTCCGAACGAATTTTTAAAAAAAAAGTCTATATATATATCTGCAAATTCTGAGGAAACAATATGGCCACTGGTTTACTGCCTTTGCCACCTGTCACAATTCTTTTGTAATATTTTTTCTGATTCTGATAGAGCATTTTCGCATTCAGCTTGACTGAAAGATCTTATATTATAAGTGTACGTTGTGAGTTTGGTGTACTGTACGTCCCCAATTCGTTTTCTATTAAACAGAATTGTTAAAATAAGTGACGATTCAGTCAAGTTTTCAAATTTTTTTTTATTATAAGGGTCTTTGTTCAGAGCAGCAACTGCTTTATCAGCTACTGTAGTCATATATTGCTTAAATTTTTTTAATGTCATTTGTCAGAGGTAACAGAACTGGTTTTTTCCATTTTTTTTGATGAAGATCTTTGAAGGCTAAACTGCTTATTTCTATGGACCATTGACTCACTATAAGGTCTTTAAACCGTTTCGTATCTTTTATTGCTTCCTCTTTGTCATCTATTACTCTGATAGATTGATCATCTTTGAGAATGAGTCGAGTAAAAAGATCACAAACTTGAGTGAGGGAAGTTCCGATATGAGCAGACAAACTTGGAGATCGATAAGTTTTTTTTTCTGCGTCATATCCCCCAAGTCTCCCCGCACATTCAGTAGCTATATCGAAAAGTTTAGGATTCAATATATCTTGCAATTTATAACTAGTGTTCTGAGTAATCAATCTGAACTCTTTCAAAAATCTTGCTAATTCTCTCATTTTGTTTGAACATACAGTGACTATTTGATTCCGTTTGTGTTTTTTCAAATAATTTTCACCAAAAGCTGTTATCAACATATCTGTTTTCACGATCAAAGATATTTCATCAACTTTCATTCGTGAAAAAACTTCATCTTTCACTCTCAGTTTATTTAAGGTATTATTTTGGTCTAGTGAACAGGCGATAAGAGTTTGAGACATTGCCAAACTGTTTATTTTGGAGAGGTGTTATTTAAGTGGTGGTTATTAAGCGTGAATATTCTGTACATGTGATTCCCGCCAAATATCATCATGTAATCTTTAGTATATATCAATAACTGATCAATTTCATGCAAGAAATTCAACTATTTTCACTTAAGATGATTACCAAAGATATATATTATATATTTTGCATTTTCAACTGTCTAACCTAGGTGAAACTCGAAGTTTTAGGTAGGATACGCTATTGTATTTCATTTCACGTGCTTTATATTTTTTGCTTCTAAATTCACTATATATTCATCGTTGAGTATGAAGATATCTTGAAGTTACTTAGTATCAAAACTAATTCATTCAATCTGCCTTAATGGAAGTCAAAACAGCACTTGAATAACTTTCGTGCATGGATTTTTACGAAAAAAATAAACGGAAAAGGGGATTTGCTTTTTTTCTGAAAATATAGAAAAACTGAGTGAATTTAATAGAATAACTAGTAAAAAACTTTCCATTCCAGCCAATTTACTATGCTAAGAAGTTGAGATAAATATGGTGTAATAGTATAAAACTCCTCTAATACAACTTTTTATCGTCATATTCTACAAGGGAGTACTTTGTTTCATTTGTTTATTCACTCAATTCGCAAGATTACACTTACCATTTTCTTCCATCTGAGTCGCCAATGGAGGTGACATTTGCGCTCTGGCTAGTTCTACGAGAAGTTTTCCCCTGGACATTCAAAACACAAATTTCATATATATAAAATCAATTCGAAATAATCATAATACCACTTACCTGTTCATATTTGGAGAACGTACTAGTATTGTGCAATAGTTATATCACCACTGAATTGCGAATGCAACATCCTTAAATTTGATTTGGTAATTCAAAACTGTGAAGAACCTACTCCCCGACAAAACCGTTAAGCAAACGAATCTGTTAGAGAAGTAGATAGCACAACGTTGCGGAGGCAAATGAGAATAATTTTGTATTGTCGTTTATACAAATAGAGCCCAAATAGACAATTTATATTAGGAGGCACAATATATTCAACAACATACCCTAATTCTGTATGATTTAGTTTTATGATAATATTACCCCTCTTTTGATACCTGTATAAAGTACAATATATTGTGCGATATATATAATTTTTGGATTGCAAAAACCATTTGTTATGTAGGAGGCTTGGGTGCCTGTTCCGTATGTGGAGGCTAATAAGATATAAATGCATGTATATATATATATATATATATATATATATATATATATATATATATATATATATATATATATATATATATATATATATATATATATATATATGTATATATATATATATATATATATATATATATATATATATATATGTATATATATATATATATATATATATATATATATATAATATATATATATATATATATATATATATATATATATATATATATATATATATATATATATATATATATATATATATATATTCATTCGAATTGTTGTTGCCTCTGACCTATTTCTAATTTTTTGATAATTATTAGCAATAACAGGCTTGTTGAACATCGAAAAACTCGATTTTATTAAAAAGTTGACTTTTTAATAAAATCGAGTTTTTTGAGATTCAACAAGCCTGTTATTGCTCATAATTATCAAAAGATTATATATATATATACATATACATATATATATATATATATATATATATATATACATATATATATATATATATATATATATATATATATATATATATATATATATATATATATATATATAAATATTTTCCAAATCACGAATAAAGCAAAAATTGTCACTAAGGCATTAATATGCCAGCGCGTGACTACACTTCCTTACAGGCGAACATGAATTTGTATAAACAAAAATGCTATAATATAAATGAACATATGCTGATTTTTCCAAACATGAAAGCGAGCAAAAGAAACAAAAAAAGAGAAGATGAAAAAAGTCAATATACGAGAAATATTATAAAGGTTTACAAAACAATGTGAGAATATAATGTTTGGTTTGAACCGAATCTATGCTATATTTACTACATATAGGTTGAAATGACATCAATAAATTATAAGAATGTTTTACAGTATTACATATAATAATAATAATGTTGGATCTAATTTTGAGTTTCCTATTTAATGTGTACTGAGCTATGTTGCAGATTGAATATCAAATACTTTGTTTAATATCGTAATATCGACTGTGAAAAGCCATTTCTTGCATTCTTTTTTGAAGCGTGCATTTTTGAAATTTTCTGTTTTTATATTTAAAGGGAGTAAGTTGAAAATTTTGGGCGCTACATAGGAAATACATTTCTGAGTTATTCTTTTGCACTTTTTTGGAATCTCTGCTATGAATTGCGAAATCTGTCTAGTGTTATATTTTTCCATGCTAACAGACTGTATTAAATTTCGATCTTTGGAAATATTCAAGAGGACTTTGTACGCATACAGTTTCCTCAATGGAAGTACATGGAGATCCTGGTACAATAGTTGAGAAGGATACCTTTGAGTTTTCTGTAGTATAAGTTTTATAGCCCTTTTCTGCAAAATATCCAATGGATTGATTGTATTTTGATAGCTACTACGACTACCCCATGCTAAGATACCGTATTGCAGGATAGATTCAAATAAAGCATGATACACAATTTTCAAATTCGATTTGTTCATGAAATTTCTCAATTTTCGTAATATAAATATACTTCTTCGAAGCTTGGATGCAGTTACGGTTACAGATACATATATATATATATATATATATATATATATATATATATATATATATATATATATATATATATATATATATATATATATATATATATTAATTCGGTGATGTTTGTTGCCATATTTTTCAAAAATTAATTTTTATTTTGAAAATGGCTCAAGATAGGTTTGTCATGAGTTCTATAAAAAAGTTTCAAAATGTTCCACAGAATACGAAATTGTTAAAATCTCCATGTTGTGCCATTTAAAATAATATAGTTAGCATAAGTTACCTGTAGATCTGACAACGTTGCATGGATGATAGTCTTTTCCAAGTGTATATATTTATATATATATATATATATATATATATATATATATATATATATATATATATATATATATATATATATATATATATATATATATATATATATATATATATATATATATATATATATATATATATATATATATATATATATATATATATATATATATATATATATATATATATATATTAATATATATACATTAGAAATGGAATTAGAAATGGAATAAGAAACTCGCATATCGAACGAATAAGAATTAATGATAATGTTATCACGGATGATAAGTCAATAGCTGATCACTTTAACATTTTTTTCAGCACTGTTGCAACAAAACTTAATGAAGACTCTACTGCGCCTGTTCGCCACTTTGAAATACCGCAAATGCAATTCAACCAGCACACGTTATTCCTGACTCCGACAAATAATGATGAGGTCTTTGCAGAAATAAACAACTTAAAGAATAAAGCAGGAGCTAATGATTCTATGCATGCTTCGATTCTGAAACTTGCCTCACCCTATATACCTGAAGTATCAGCAACAATTGTTAACAGGTTTCTTTCCCAGGGAATATGGCCCGCAAGAGTCAAATCTGCAGAGGTATGTCCGATACATAAAACTGGACACAGAAATTTATTAGACAACTACAGACCAATTTCACTTATATATAATGTGGCGAAGATCTTTGAGAGAATCATATTCAATAGACTGTACAACTTTGTTACCAAGCAGAAGATAATAAAAAAAATCAGTTTGGTTATATGAAAGGAAACAGTACTGATGATGCAATAGTAAAGGTTAGTGAGTTCATTTATAATAATTTAGTAAAGAGCACACCACGTGTTGTTGCATTTCTGGACTATTCCAAGGCTTATGATACGGTTGACTATCAGATTCTACTAAGAACATTATATAACATGGGAGTGAGAGGAATATGCCTGAAATTAATTGAAAGCTACTTGCATAATAGAACTCAGATAGTTAGGATAAATGGAACCAGAAGTGATGCTGTCCTGACTAATGTAGGAGTACCACAAGATTCTATTTCAGGGCCAATAATCTTTATTCTTCACATAAATGACTTGCTTTATATACACACAGAGCTTATAAAGTATGCTGATGATACTGCTGTACCCTTGAGTGGAAGAATTTGGGATGACGTGGCAAGTATTTGGCAATCATGTATGACCAACATATGAAATGGAATGTACATGTGGCAACCATAGTAAAAAGACTAAATACTTTATATATATTTTCTATAGGCTCAAAGAAATTATGTCAAAAAAACAACTACTCCAGGTCTATTATGGACTGTTTCATGTTTCTGTACTGGATCTGCTGGATAGACTACAAAAAATAATACTGAAATTTTTAGGAGAGAAGGTGCTGTGGATAGACCTCTTGATATTCGGCAATCTTTTTTATTTAAGTCCATTATGCATCAATATACTGAACTAAAAAATGAGTACCTAAGCAGCAAGGGATAATCCGATATAAAATCTTACAAACTACTTTAAATGATTGTGCATTGTTCAAAGAAGCTATGGATACTATGCCAGAAAGTATTTCAATTTGTTATCCAATGAAACAAAGGTTTTGAATGTTTCTAAAGGTGTAGTACGGAGGAGGTTTAGGGGCGCAGTCTGTAACTATCACATAAAATGAAAGTGTGTGTGTGATCTAATTGAGTGTAAAAATTGTGTTTCATTTGAATTTTGAGGTTTTTATATTGTTTTCACTAATTTTGTGTTGTTTTTTGTTTTGAATTGCTTTTTCATTATGGATTTTATTAGTCTTATTTTTGATATTTAGGAAATTATTGTTTTTTTTTCTCCAACCTATGTTGGATATATCATTTTGAACAATTCATGAACTAATTTGTTAATTTAATATGTCACTACTTTCATTTATCATAATGAATTACAATCCAAAAATTCATGAAGTTTAAGTACTGCAATGTTGAGGAACATAAGGATTTCAAAAATAGAAAAATAAGTTGGTGTTGCTATTTGAAATTTTAAGGTAGTTGCCTGGAGGGTGAAGGGGTTGAATATAATATAACAAAAAATACCCTCAAAAGTTGTCCCCCCTATATATATATATATATATATATATATATATATATATATATATATATATATATATATATATATATATATATATATATATATATATATAGTATATAGTAATAATAAATTACTACTACTATTACCAAACAAAATCTTGATAGAATTGATGATAGAAACTATCCGCACTGTTAGAAATAGTAGTTTAACAATCTTACCAAGATTTTAAAAAATCTTCCCTTGGCCAAACCTTGCCATTTTCATCTATTATTTGATTAATGATATCTTTGGTCTCTTCACTAGTGTTATACCCCCACTTGTTTCGTTCTTCACAGAATTGACAAAATTCATGTTTGTCAGAGGATCACATTTTTCTTGAGTAATTAGTTTGACCTGCTTAGT
>JARQZK010001224.1:2500-12290 GCA_030704885.1 Cynegetis impunctata
GTACTGAAAAATTGTTCAAAACTAAAGAGTAGGTACTAATATTATAATTTCACACGATTTAACGACATCTCAACGTGAAGTAAACGACATACTTAGAAGACATTTAAAAATTTTCAAAACTTCTGCAAATAGGTGTTATATAAAAGGTGCCAAACTATTCGTCGATAACGAAATTCTTTCTGCTGAAGACATACTAGCCTATGAGAGGACTGAAACTAATAGCTGTAATACTGTCCATACAAACAGCGCTCCTGGTACACCCACTGCAAATAACTTCAAAACTCATTCAGCACCGGTCTTGCAAGATCAACCAGTGCTGAACTTGGAAAAGCCCAAGAAAGGAGAAAATTCGAATACTCAATCGAAGCTGCCAGACTCTACTCCTAAAGCAGAAGCATACGAAAATAACAGTGTTAAAGCCAGAACACGGTTTGGTTCTACTAAATCTAATAAATAATTGATTTTTGGTGTTAAGGTGTTAAAAAAATGAATGCATATATTCAACATTATAAGCAGAAAGCTGTAGACACTAGGATCGTTAAAAGTATCTCTGAATTCAATACAGTATATTCAGAGGAGACGGTTGGCAAATTTAATATACTTCACTTAAATATACGTAGTCTTAGTAAAAATTTCGATAGTTTGTGTATATTTTTAAATAGTTTTAAACTGGAGTTTGATGTAATCGTTTTGACGGAAACGTTTCAACTTGCTGGTTCTTTGGATGTATCTTCACTGGATGGGTATGATATTCTATATAATAATGGAATAATAAATAGAAATGATGGTATAATTATTTACATCAAATCTTCATTAAATTATAAATTCGAAACCATATTAATCGCTGATCATAAAGTAGCTGAAATGTATATCTCTTTAAGAGATTGTAACCTTTTTTTAAATGCAATTTACAGATCACCAAATTCATTTTCATCACCAGATCAGTTCAACTTGGAACTACTGAGGTATTTAGAAAAAAAACAAGAAACACCAGACACATATTATAGTAGGTGATCGATTTGCTTAGTGGTGAGGAACATGTTGAAAATTATAGGAACTGTTTAAACACCTACAATTTCGAATCGTATATAAATAAGATTACAAGACCTGCAAGTAAGACATGTTTAGATCACTTCTTCTCTAAAGCAAATAGAAATATAAAAGCACAGCATAGTTTCATTTTTGTGAACGATATAACGGATCACTTTCCAATAGGGTTAACTGTGGATACTGACCGGGGAACTCCAAATGAAGAAAAGCTAAACTACAAGAGCTATTTAAATCATGTTAAACTAAAAACCGATTTACAAAATGAAAAATGGGAAGACATGTATAGACTAAAGAATATAAACGGAGCATTCGACGCTTTCGTGAATAAATTGATGTATTATATACATAAAAATACAAAATTGGTGAAAATGAGAAAAAATAAACAGTTGATAAGAAAACCATGGATGACTAAAGTCTAGCCAATTCCATTAAAGAACAACAATCTATACTCATTTATTTTAAAAAACCCTGAAAATAAGGAAATTAAAGAAAGATATAATAGATACAAATGTAAAATTAAATCCTTAATAAACATAAATAAGAGAAATTATGTGAATACTTTAGTACAAAGAAGTGAAGGCTCTTCTTCAGCTTTGTGGGACTGTGTGAACAAGATTTGTGAAAAGAAAAAACCTAAAACAAAAATCGAGAAAATAATGGGAAATGGGCATGAATTAACAGCCGCTATTGATATAGCAAATAACTTCAATGGCTACTATACCGAATTGGGACAGAACTTGGCAAACAACATATTACCTCCAGATGACTTCGAAGAACATTTAGCCAATATCGATAATACTATGTATGTACATAATATAACTGAAGCCGAAGTAAAAAATGTAATATATACACTAAAATCTAAAAGAGCACCGGGTTGGGATAACATCATAGTTGAAACCATTAGGGAAATAAGAGATGAAATTTCACAACCGTTAACTTATCTAATAAATAAAAGTTTAAATGATGAATGCTTCCCAGAATGCCTCAAAATTGGAATTGTTAAGCCACTATATAAAACTGGCGACAAAACATTGACCCAAAATTATAGGCCAATATCGCTGCTGTCAGTTTTTTCAAAAATTTATGAAAAAATAATAAAAACTAAAATAACCAAATTTTTAAATAAATTTCAAGTACTTAATGATAATCAATATGGGTTTAGAGAGAAAAAATCGACAGAGGATGCAATACACGCTTCAATCCCCCAACTATACAATGCTTTAGATACGAAAACACCTGCAATTTGTTTCTTTATCGACCTCTCTAGAGCTTTTGATACGGTGTGTCACGAGCGTTTACTGGAAAAGATTAAATTTTATGGACTACGTGGAAAAATCTATCGTATAATAGAAACCTATCTAAAAAATAGAAAACAATATGTGGAAGTCAATGTAGTATTGAGTGAGCCAAAAACAATTATCTATGGCGTTCCACAAGGGACTGTACTTGGACCTCTTCTCTTTACCCTATATATTAATAGCCTGATGACATTGAATACAAAAGGGGAAATAATAAGTTTCGCAGATGATACAGTCATAACTTACAAGTCAAGAAACTGGCAAACGCTGAAAGTGGAAATTGAAGACGATTTTAAGGCAGTAAGAAGATGGTTTCAACTGAATAAACTAACGTTTAATATGGAAAAAACTAAATATCTACCATTTACATCTTACATAAATAATTTGCCGAGTCTTGGTCCAATGTATGTTGATGAAAACACTCAAATTCCTGAAGCCTCGTCAATTAAGTACTTGGGTATTATTGTGGATAGGCATCTGAAATGGGATCTACAAGTTAAAATCATAACCAATAAACTCAGGGGTTTTGCTAAATATAAAATTTAGGTACTCACGCGACTTTTAGATGAAACCCAGTGAAAACTTTATACTTGTCTCTGGTACAGTCGCATCTTACGTATGGAATTATTGGTTGGGGTGGTGTGGCAGATAGTCATTTGAAACAGTTGGAAAATATACAGAAATTGATAATAAAACTTATTTTGAAAAAGCCAGTGATTTACCCCAGCGATGCGCTTTTTACGGAGAGTGCCTTTTTTGACATGAGACAATTATACTGCCAAAACATTCTAGTAAACATCTTCAAAAGAAATATGAATATACTTTTTCCACGACATAGTTGCCCTACCCGACGTAAATGTACTTACCTCACAATGAGCTCAAAGACCATTGGACAACGATGTGCGACTTATTTTGCGCCAAGACTCTTCAATATGTTACCAAATGATATTAAGGAAATAAATAAACTGCCACGTTACAAATATTCTGTAAAAAACTGGATATCTAGTAAAAACAGACATATTTTTGATGATTTAGTTAATTTAAGGTATCTAAAATAATTTATTTGATATAATTATATTTGAAATATTAGGAAATTTTATCCCAATTTCAGAATTAAACGCAAAGCTAAAACGCTTACTACCCGATTAAGACCTTAACTCCCGAATACGTCTACAACTCCCTATTGGGACATCCCGACTTTGACCACAACTCACTATTAAGACCTGTCACTTTACATTGTATTATCAATAAATCATGTTGTTTTATGTTATTTTATTTTTATATGGTTTATACATATTATTATAGGTTTTATAACTCGCGCACAGGCATTATATGCCTCAGCGAGGTATCAATGTTTACTCTTAAGGATTTGTAATTGAAATTGTTTCTGTCAAATTGTATTGTATTTTTATGAATAAACATTATTATTATTATTATTATTATTATATATATATATATATATATATATATATATATATATATATATATATATATATATATATATATATACCCACACAGCACATAACGTTCTTAGAATGTGCTAACTACTTTCTGAACGTTCATCCTTCGGAATATTCAGAAAGAATATTCCACGAATCGTCGTAGAACATCTAGAATATTCACAGAATGTCATTCTGTTAATGTTCTCATCATATTCCAAAAGTTAGATTCTTATAATATTATTGCTGCGAATATCCTTAGAATATTCTTAGAAAATATCCATAGCACTAGTTTATTCAATATCTAATAGTATATTCTTGAGCTTGAGACAAGAATATAATTCGTACGTTTGTCGAACGTTTGTCAGAATATTCTTTAAGTTCTGTGGGTTCTGTGGATCATTATCGTATATTTGACATCAACCCACATCAGCTGACGTTTGATATTTGTTAGCCCAGTTTTGGCGCAGTTTCATTAGTTTAATATTATTTTATTTAATAATTAGTTTTGCAGCGTTATTGTGTTGAATTTGGTGTCGATTAGAAGGTAATTAAGTAGACCATTTTTTTTCCATTAACGATATAATAAAACTAACCTCAAACCAGTTGAATGATTGTAAGTGAAATAACTCTATGCTAAAATAAATCAGTAGTTTTTTTTGATGTTATTAGAGTCTACCGCACCTAACAAATTATTGTTATCATACATTAACCTTCCTTCCGTGATTGGTGTTAGTATGTCCAGAAAAAGTTCCAGCTTTTATCGGAAGATACACCAAGAAGTCGAAAGGTGTATGAGCTTGATAAACACTGATGAGAGTGGTTTCCTTCATGAAGAAGTATTAACTAATGAAAATATTCCAAATAGTAGTGGTAGTGGAACCCTAGTCAACCATAACAACAATTATGAAAATTCTTCACATGCAGACCATGATGTTGAGTCTTCTTTTGGTATTCATTGTGATTTTGCAAACGAAAATCAACTATTCAATGAAGAGTCAACAGAAGAAGAATCCAATTATTCCCATCCAGATATAGTGGAAGTCAATTCATGAAAAAAGACGAAATTAAAATTATTAGCACTAAAACACCGAATCAGTCACTCAGTCTTAACTGACTACTTGAAATTATTGAAAACTTGTAAATTCTTGCCAAATGAACTTCCCTCGGATGCTCGAACATTATTATCAACTCCTAGAAATACTGAATTGAGACATGTATATCCAGGAAACTATTGGCACGTTGGTGTGAAAACGGCAATAAATACTTTAATAAGTGAAACAGATAAGCCAGACAAAATTGAAATGCTAGTGAATATTGACGGGTTGCCATTGAGTAAGAGTTCGGGTAGCCAAGTATATCCAATTTTGTGTTCCATTAATGAAAATATTCGAAAAGTAGCAATAATTGGAGTGTACCGTGTATATGAAAAACCTGCTAGTGCAAATGATTTCCTTCAAGAGTTTGTAGATGAGGTCATTGAGCTGACCAATAATGGAGTAGGGATAGGTGAACACAGCATCCCATTCCGAATCAAAGGTTTAGTTTGTGATGCACCAGCACATCTATCCTGGAAAATGTGCCTTTATTGAATATGATCGAGAGTTTCCCTCTAGACTACATGCATTTGGTTTGTCTTGGTGTAGTAAAAAAACTCATAGTGAACCTTTGGCTGTTTGGGAAACCACCTAATAGATTATCATCAAATTGTGGTCAAGAAATATCTGTTCGATTGCTGTCCCTTCAGAATAATGTTCCAATAGAATTTGCTAGAAAACCCAGAACTCTAGATGAAGTTAGACGTTAGAAGGCAACAGAGTTTCGTTTTTTTCTATTTTATTCAGGACCAGGTGTGCTGAAAGAACTACTTGATGATGATAAATATCTCAATTTCTTATGTTTGCATATTTCAATGAGGATATTAGATGATTCTATACTCATCACAAAATATCTTGACTATGCTACTTCATTACTTGTATATTTTGTACAAAAATTTGCAGAATTGTTTGGACAAGAATATGTATCACATAATGTTCATGGACTAATTCATGTACCAGATGATGTTAAAGCATTTGGAAATTTAGATAGATATAGTGCTTTCCCATTCGAAAATTTTTTACAAACAATGAAAAAAATGATAAGAAAACATGATAAACCTCTAGCCCAAATCATGAGGCGTATCAAAGAAAATGTAGATTCAATCCAGAAGGAACCAACATATCAGGTTTCTCTTGACCATTTGTATTCTGCAGGTCCAGAACCAGATAAGCAGGCTTGGACTCAGTATGAATTGCTAAAGTACAAATATTTCACAATAAATATCAAAAAAACATAGATTCAGTTTTTTTACTTGAAGATAATAGTATTGTTAAAGTATACAAAATCCTAAAAAAAGCGAATGAAATATTCATTTATGCTAAAAGATTTTCAAATGTTGAAAATTTTTTCTCTCTTCCATGCGAGTCGTCAGCTATTGGCATTTTTGTAGTTC
Source organism: Cynegetis impunctata (assembly GCA_030704885.1). Classification (NCBI taxonomy): domain Eukaryota; kingdom Metazoa; phylum Arthropoda; class Insecta; order Coleoptera; family Coccinellidae; genus Cynegetis; species Cynegetis impunctata. Next base: position 8,779 of record JARQZK010001224.1, read on the forward strand.
AAGATTTAACAGATTTTATTCTATGGCCTATAGAAAGTATATCAACAAAATTAGTTGCTTTTCCTCAGAATAGTGCTTACATAGTTTTCCCTCTGTTGCATGAAAACTAAATTTTTATTGGGAAACATTTTATACATGCCATATAAAATTTTTTGGATATATTTTCCTTATATTTCCAATTCACTTGTCATTTGAATCACATGTTTCTGAATGATAAAAATGTCTTTAATTTATTCAATTCTCATAATATTGAGATCAACTAAGTAGCTAGATTTGATTTATCCTCTATACATATTTTGTAATATATTTTGTATCAATCTTGAAAAATTTTGTTCATGGACTTGAAATATGAACAGATAAAATACATCTATCTCATATAATTTAATTTCTGAATTTCAGTTCTATGATCTAGATATGTGTCGAGTCGTTCATTTTCTAGCATAAGAAACTGTAGCTGCTGAAATTACGTTCAGCAATATCTAAATGCCAACAACCAGATGAAAGCTGGCCTATTTATGAATGTAGATTGTTAGGAGAAATCTATGGTAAACATATTTATGTATTTAAATAAATATTAACAAAACATTTTGCCTACATTTACATCAAACTGAACTCCAACTAAGGAATCAATCCCATCAATAAGTTTGAAGATGAACACCATTCGGCTTCCTTAGTTGGCGTTTAGATTGGTGTACATTTGTGCTGCATAAATCTTGCCTGATGATGACAGGATGAATGTGTAATGAATATTCTGGAACATTCCTAGAACTAGAGGAAAATCTCCATAGAATATTTGGAAGAATATTTGTAGGAGATCTTTTGAGAATGTTCCTGAAATAATACTGTAGAATATTCTGAGAAGATTTAAGAATATTCTGAAGGACGTTCATAGCTCCTTTATAGAATCAGAGTTCCTCTCCCAACTCATAGTTCTTGGAATGTTCTTAGAATATGACATGTCTCTTGTGAAGACTTCCATAGGATATATGAACATTCTGGTGAAAGCTTCTAAAAATGTTCATAGAACATGTGTGTGCTGTCGGGATATATATATATATATATATATATATATATATATATATATATATTTATATATATATATATATATATAAATATATATACATTATATATATATATATATATATATATATATATATATATATATATATAAATATAGATATATATATATAATATATATATATATATATTATATATATATATATATTTATATATATATATAAGGTAACGCGGACCAACATTGACAAGGGTGAAACATTGACACCTTATCTTTAAAATATTATATTTTACTTCTATATTGCTTTTACTCTGTCTAAGCACCCGCGCCACACAGCATGCTGTCCCTTCCTCGTTTGCAGTAGGTCGCGCTGCGGTTGTCGCACTTTCAGTCTGGACGTGATTAGTCCGGGAGGTAGTGTCATTTTTCAATGTCATAGTATGCAGTCTGCATTTTTGACCATTTCTAGTTCTTCCATTGATCAAGGGAGAATCGACCGTCAGCTGGTCCAGTAGCGGTGAGTGGGGTTGTGGGAGGCTGCGGAAGTTGTCGGAAATATGTTTCCAAAAGAACATTCTATGAGAGCTGAAAATGTGTGAGCTAGTTGTTTGCACACTCGATTAGATGAAAAAATTTGTCAGCTGCATGAGTGTGGGTGGAATGCACGTCAGCTCCGCGTATGAATTTGTAGGGAAAATGAGAAAATGAAAACATTTTATTCGTGCTGAAACTCATTCAGGTTACAGTGACTCGGCCGAAAAGTAGCAGCGTGAACGCCTGTAAAAACTTTGTTATTTTGCATTATTTTATGTAACTTATACAACCAGAGAGGATAAGTTAAATACCGGAATGGATTGTTCATTGTATTTTTCCAAAATATTAGCAGTTTTTCTAAAATTTTTTGTTTCAATTCAAATGTGCGATTAAGGTTATGTTTGACAGTGTCAATGTTAACCCTAATTTTAACATTGACATGTCAATGTTGACTGTTTTGTAAAATTGACACATGCATTTTTTTGTAGATGCCAAGAGCTAAAAGGCCAAAACGTCCTGGATCCCGCAAATATAAGGATTACAATGACGAGAGCATTCGGAGGGCCGTAGCGGAATGTCAAGAAGGCGCTAGTTTCGAAAGGGTGACTGAACGATATGGAATTAATAGAACTACATTAATGAACCATGTGAAGGGATGGAAGTGTAAAAAAGTTGGTCGGCCAACAGTTTTAGCACAAGAAGAGAAAGAGATGCTCGTACAGTCACTTGTTAAATTGGGCGAATGGGGTTATGGGTTAGACAGACTCCAACTTCAAAGATGCGTTCAAGACTACCTACGTAGGTTGGATCGACCGAACCCATTTAAAGATGGCTTTCCCGGTTTGGACTGGTGTCTTCCCAGACAGCACACAATATCCATTGGATATCTAATAGATAGCCCAATATCCACTGAATATCCAGTCCATGAAATATATCTAATGGATATCCATTGAATATAGTCCATGGATATTAAACACAATTTCTTGTTTTGTATATTTTACTAATAATATAACGAATAATCATATGAAAAATAATTCAGAAGACAGCTCTGATACATATCTCCAATGTATGAAAATGTCTGAGTCTCCACATATATATCCAATGGATATCCACTGGATATCCATTATTTTATACATAGGTACATTCATATAGTTTATTTGAAACCTCGATTTTTCAAATGATCAAAGAGAACACTAATTTTGCAGTATTTAATTATCAATAATTAATATCCGGAATCCTCTGGTTGAGTGGTTTGCCATTTTCCTATTCTCCAATTGTTAATTGGTACGAATTTTGAACTTTCTCGTGGTCCTCAGCTAAGCGTTGTGGACTAAACACTTTAATATCGGTTCTACATATGAAAGAGGGAGATGCCAGACGGTACGTGAATCTGTGATAGGTGCGTAGCATATTGTCGAAGTCGATCGCAACACGAATTGAAGCGGACGAGGTCGAGTTGAGTCTGTATGTTGTGGGTCGTGAAATACAAAGGCAAGCCAACGCCTCAACACCATTTTGTTTGTTGATTTTATCAGATAAAACTGATAAAAGTGAGGTGTTAAGATATAAGGAGTGTGGTGTTTTATTTTGTTTTCGCTGTTTCGGTGGATTTAGATTTGGAAACTGTGGAAAAGGTATGTTCAGTATGAATAGTTTTTCATTCCGATTATTTTCTTGATAGATATTATGATTGATTACATTTCAATAGCATAGTCCCACACAGCACACGACATCCAGTGGATGTCCATTTTACGTCCAGCTCAAGTCCAAACGTCCATGGATGTTGAATGTACATCCATTGTATGTACAGGACACGGACCTACGATGGATATTACAGTTCTCTACATCCAATGTACGTACATTTAATGTACACAAAAAACTACGTACTGGATATTTTATGATTCTATTTCCGCTCTATATTGAATTGTAATGCATAGGTATAATGCACCTCATCAGAAACCAA
>JARQZK010001225.1:0-12238 GCA_030704885.1 Cynegetis impunctata
TTGTCTATTATGATATATCAGAGGAATTGTATTTCATAAAATACTAAATAAAAAATAATAGATAACTAAATATCAAGGAATTCTTCAGTGGTTTGCAATATAAAATATATATCAAGTTACTAGATATAAATATTCTTTCATATCACAAAAACTGTTGAACACAAGACATCGCAAAACATCTTGAGATTTTTTTTATCAAGTGTTCAATTATTTGTTATTGAAAATGAAGAAAAGGTTACCTACTTTAATGTGTGATGTATCTGTATTCTTAAATTTAATTTCAAATCATAAGCGACAAGTATTAGTTTCTTCATTGATACTAACATTTTTTATGATCTGCACCTGAAGAACAAATCGATAAATCACTGTTATCATCAAAATTTATCTCAAAAGAAAATTAAGCATTGAAAAGAAAAATTCGAGAACGTGAAAATCTTGGTTTATGTTTTATGATGAATATAACGTGTTTTTCGGTTAAACAGAAAACAACTAATTTCTCTCTTACACCTACACGAAAATTTCATTCTGCTCTTACTTGTAATAAAAATGTTACATTCAAAACTCTCACGAATTTAATATGCAATCTATTTTACTTATTCTCAGATTATTGTTGACATAATCTTCATAGCTCAAGAATTTTATAGACCTATCATAATTTATTCAAAATCATTTAGTAATGATTATCTAAAAAGTAATGATTAATTTTTAAAGATTGATAAAGCCATGAATTTATTCATCCAAAGTATACATGCCTGACTTGATGGTCTGATTTGCTTTCTTCTTCCTTTTTCTTCGAGTCCATAAGATTGTTGTAGATTTGTTTCCACATCAGATCTTCACTGTTCATTTCCATTTTCAACAGAGTTTATTTTATTAAAACTGGTAAAATTAGACAGACAACACGTAAAATAAATATCACGGACGGCACAATACTCAACGAATGACTTAATAGTGTATACTTGAGAATAATTTATAATTTTTTTCTGAGTATAGTGAGTTGATTGAACAAGAAAACACAAAACGCTCTGATCTGTGTGGCAGTCATTCGAGAACTATGACACACAATCGACCTTCTAAAATGGATTAGGATGTAAATAAAACCCACCATTAAATTAGTACCTACTCAGGTTTTTTATTCATACTTATAATCTGGAACGCCTGTTTGTGATTATAATTAGAATCTTTTCACATCTGTCTCCATACTCGAGTGATTACAATGGTATTCGAGGAAACTATAGTCTGTCCAACGAGAGAAGATAGAAATGCTTTATTTCGAATGAATATTACTTGCATTCATAGGCGCCGACTCCATGGGGCTTGGGGGGGCCCGAGCCCCCTCAATAAAATTATTGGGGTGGCTCCGCCCCCCAATAATTCAAGAAAATTACTAGTTATATTATGCTTTGTAAAATTGCAAAATGATGTTGGTATTTTTCATTTTCCTTTTCTCCAGAGGACAAAACAATGGAGGGTTACAAATGTGCAGGCACCCTTGAGTCAATGTAAAAATTCAAGACTTATTTCTTTTTACGTCTTTATTGCCATGGAATGAACCCTGTAGAGGATGTAAATGAAAAAATTCAATGCCCGCATCTAAATATTTCTGATCTGAAAAAAAATATATGAGGGATTGATTTGTATGCGCAATGGAAGGCGTGATAGTTTTGCACACTTTCGGAATTGTGTTTGAAACAAAAACCTTCATAAGATGGTGATCCTTTGCTTCCTCGGAATCGAGTATAATACCAAAGAAGAATGAAAACATCGAAGCCTGCTCTCCGCACACTTTCAAAGCCCCAAAGGAATACTATAAACCTCTTTACATTGAAGTTTTTGAAAAGGTGCAATCTTGCATTACTGAGTACTTGCTATTAGTAAACAGAGGTGAAACAAAGTTTGAAAAATCAACTGATTTTCAAAAACGACCTAGACATTGAGAGACTGCGCTTGCACTTGAATATGTTAGCCGATATCGCTAATAAAAAACAAAAACAAAAACATGCGTGATGTAACATTCCACAAGAGTCTGCAGTTGGAGAAATTTTATGTGAAGTCATATCTCCCATCAGCAATGAAACAGAAGCGATTGAACAACTTGGCTGTTCTTCATGCCCACCGAGATGTTTTGGATGAATCGGATATCCGACCAGTCATCAACGACATAATGTAGTCAGACGTTCGACATTTGCACCTTTCTAAACACACTCTAGCCCCAGTATTGGTATTTAGAGCAATATAAAAAATCTTTATGAAAGAGAGAATTAAATACATAAATGATGTCAAATTTTCATTTTGAAAATATGAGTACTAGTTTAGTAGGTACTGTATTACTATATTACTGTATTAGTTATTTTCAAATACTTAAATATGTTTATATTTATTATATTATAATACTTAAATATTTTCAAAGCAATAACTTTGAGATATTGTTTTCATTAAATGAACCCTCAGCCTAATTCCAAGTGAACTGAAATTAGCTATTTCATTATTAAATCAAAGTGCTATTACTGTGTGACAGCAATATTTTATGTTTTATACTTTAAACTTGATAGTTGAGGCTTTATCCAAATATAATTTCGGTGTTTTCGGAGGTATGTATTCACTGCTCTGTAATAGTCTATAAGCATAATTATTTCTGTATTTTAAGAAAATACCGTGCGTGTTTATGTTTTGTTTCGTTTTTCAATGCCAAAAAATGTGTCAGGCTTCTCTAGTTTCCCGGAGTGCCGAGTTATTGAGAGTTGAGGTTTCGGTGTTCTAATGTTGACCATATGACTCTAAAACGCTTTAAAAAATTTTAAAACTCACTATTTTTCATCTAAAATTCAGAAAATTTCCTGCGGCAAGACCTCCAATATGGGCCCCCCAAAATTTTTCATAAGTCGGCGCCTCTGCTTGCATTTCTACATATTCGTTCACAACCTATTTGGGTGTAACGTTCTACTTATTTCAATTGTATGTTTCCTAATTTAGAGAATATTTTCATGTCGCTTGGAACATCGGAATGTACAGGGCGTTCGGCAAATGAACGTCAAAATTTGTTGGGATATTGTTAGGGTCATTTGCATCCTTACCGCCCTTGGACCCTGGGTCCTTAGAGTCACGGTTGAGGAGGTATGCTTCTTTTTCAATTTTTTCTCAAAACACACAGAATCTCGCTTTTGAAACCTCGTTAGTTTTTTACTAATACCTGTAAATTCACAATTTTTCTAATATTCTGTGATGTGTGCTTGTTGAAATATGTTTTTTACTCCACAAAATTTGTGATTTTGTCAAAATAAATCAACTTCGAAATAATTTTTAATAGTTCATTTAAGAATAGTTGATTTAAGAAAGGTCATGAATTGAAATTACTTAATACCTCGTATGTCCCTTTGGACTATTAATTGGAAAAAATATTTATTTGAACCAAAAAATGATGCTTTCAATGAATTAACGTTTTAAAGAAAAACTTAAGAAGGTTCAAAAGCGGGATTTTGGGAAATTTGAGAGAAAAAATATATCTCCTCAACCGTGACTCTCAGAATCCAGGGTGCAAAAGTGCAAATGACCACAGTAATAGCCCAAAAAAATTTGAGGGTTCATGTGCCGAACAGCCTATATAGAAGACAGGCCTGCTTAAAATTACTGCGTGATTCCGATGCCTCGAAATAATGAATGTCGTTCGAGATAGTTTCTGATAATAGATAGGTACATGAAATTTTTTGCTGTTTTAATTAATGAACGAAAAGAGGTACTTATAAGAGAATGTGGTTTTTAAGTGAACATCAAAATAAATTTGTATCTAGAAAACCCAAGCTATTTTATAAATGTTTCATTTTTTATAAAAAACACAAATTTTGGTTCGAAACAATACATCAGTCGTCTAAATCCTTAACAAAAATACTTAATATTCGATAAAAGCAAGTTTTCTCATTTTCAATTTTTGACAGTGATATCATTTGAGAAAGTTATATTGTTATTTTAATATTATATTAACTGTTCAAAATAATGAACGAAAAGATGCAAGTATAAGATATCAAAATTTTTTAGTGAAAATCAAAATAAATTTATCTGGAAAAAACGAGTTATTTCATTAATGATCCATCTTCATATAATAACACGTGGGACAACTTAAGTTCTTTGAAAAATAATATTAAAATGTGATAATATTTTCACCTTTTTTACTTAATTGACCTACAGTTTAACGCCGATTTCGAATAGCCTTTTGGCTTGTGAATAATGTATATTATCTAACTACTAACTTTTACTAAAATCACTGAAAGTCATAGACATACACAATTATCCATACCTAACCCAGGCGGTCACTCAACCTCTGCTCCCACAAGGTGTATATGGTAATATTACCATATTCGAAAAAGATATATATATATATATATATATATATATATATATATATATATATATATATATATATATATATATATATATATAAATATATATATATATATTTTTTTATTATTTATATATATATATATATATATATATATATATATATATATATATATATATATATATATATATATATATATATATATATATATATATATATATATATATATATATATCTATATATACCGGGTGTAAATGAGTGATGAGCCACCCCTATAACTTTTTAGTGTATTCTTCGATTTTATTGAAATTTGGGTGGTTCATCTCAGACATAATTTTGAATTTTTTCACATCTGAAATCAATATGGCTGACTTCCGGTTTCACAGAAAACGATATAAAAATTAAAAATTCAAATGGAACACCCTATATATTTTTACATATTTTAATTCTGAGGCTTCAAATACATACATTCCATCTGTCAAATGTCAATTCTAGCGCCGTTTCAATTTTGTTTTTCTCAATAGCAAAGGGAACTAATAAGAATAATAGTTTCAATAATTACTTAGTTATTTAGGAATTGAGAAAACTGACGTGTGAATCATTTTGAAGAAATTTTAAGGAGCTTTTTGAAATACCGGGTGGCCCATGTATGTTTCTATTTAAAAAACTGAGTTTTGGTTCGAAAAAGAATTTAATCGTTAACAAACTTCACGAAAATGAATTTTTAAAAAAATTATTACTTTGGGCGATATTTTAAATCAATTATCTATGATTTAAACGACGTCGCAGTCATCTACGATAAAAAAAACAAACTGAAAAATACAATTGAAACGGCGCTAGAATTGATATTTGACAGATGGAATGTATATATTCGAAGCCTCAGAATTAAAATATGTAAAAATATATAGGGTGTTCCATTTGAGTTTTTAATTTTTATATCGTTTTCTGTGAAACCGGAAGTCAGCCATATTGATTTCGTATGTGAAAAAATTCAAAATTATGTTTGAGATAAACCACCCAAATTTCAATAAAAAATCTTGCGATTGAAAATTGAGAAATGACTTAAATAAAAAGCTCTTTACAATTCAGTATAACATCTATAACTTTTAAAATGTAGAGCAAAGTAAGTAACGGGAATTGTTTATCTAGAATGGAGTAGAAATAATCAAATAATATCGAGATTTGAGCATCGATTTAAGTCTGCAGCTTGAAATAATTCATGAATAAAATACGTAAATAGTAAATTTATCTTGGAAGACTTTTTTTAATAACTATTTTGTCGAAATATATTCAACGTCAAACTCTCCATGGTTGCGTAAACAAAGTCTGTAAATAGATTAGAGCAAAATAATCACTATAAAAGTAATAAATGAGGTTATTCCGTATGAGAGCACTGAGTCATACGTATCAATATAGATGTTACCTGTAATGCTTTTCCCAGTGAATATATTGCATATAGCATGCATAATAAATCAATGATGCTAAAAAGAGATACATTGGTAACTAATATTAATATGAGTGTGATACGATTAAATAATAAAATAAGGAAATTAATTTGACGGAATCGACAAATGAACACCATTTTTGGTAGTTTTTCCGCCGAAAAGAAAAGAATATTGCACTGCTTCGAAATTCAACGGAGAGGTGTTAGAGTGGTTCTTAAATCGGTCTCAGACATGTTAAACTTTATTTGATATTTGATACGTATTTTTTTCTAGTACATTCAGATATTAACAGCAGCCATCAAATCGAATAAAATTTGGTATCTAGGGTTTTCCTTGATGCTGATCAAACTATCAAAGTTTAAAGTATAAACTTTAAAATAAAAAACACTTGGCTTATGTTTCACAATATAAAAACATATTTAGATACATATTTAGCAGTAACGAAAAGTCGACATGTTTCGAGTTATGAACTCATTATCAAGACTGACTACAGGAGAGTATTACATCGTATTTTATAAGACAGACAAAAGCAAAGGTGATACCTGAAAATCAACTTGTTCGTTTACAAGGGGTAATTGACTATTATGGGCGGAACTTATTTCGAGAATTTCAAGAAGGTCAATGCGCTTTCCTTTGTTACCTGAATGTAACAATTTGGTTTTGTTGAAATCCAAGAAGTGATTGAATTTTATACAATGCTCAGAGAAGCCAGTGGTGTTTTTGTTTTGTAAAATTGACTTCTTATGTTCTTCAACACGAATATTTATATTCCTTCCTGTCTGTCCAATATAGAAAGCAGGACATTCGTCGCAAAATATTTTGTAAACACCACTATTTATTTATATTAAAATATTTTGCGACGAATGTCCTGCTTTCTATATTGGACAGACAGGAAGGAATATAAATATTCGTGTTCAAGAACATAAAAAGTCAATTTTACTAAACAAAAATACCACTGGCTTCTCTGAACATTGTAAAAAATTCAATCACTTCCTGGATTTCAACAAAACCAAATTGTTACATTCAGGTAACAAAGGAAAGCGCCTTGACCTTCTTGAAATTCTCGAAATAAGTTCCGCCCATAATAGTCAATTACCCCTTGTAAACGAACAAATTGATTTTCAGGTATCACCTTTGCTTTTGTCTGTCTTATAAAATACGATGTAATACTCTCCTGTAGTCAGTCTTGATAATGAGTTCATAACTCGAAACATGTCGACTTTTCGTTACTGCTAAATACAGTATCTAAATATTTTTTTATATTGTGAAACATAAGCCAAGTGTTTTTTATTTTAAAGTTTATACTTTATTCTTTATGATGTTTCACCAAGTGATGTGCGAGAATTCAATCTCAGTTATATCAAAGTTTAGCTGGATTTATTAAGAATTATGGTATATTCGAAATGTGGGGAAAGGAAGTGGTGGGAAGTTGCATGAGCGAAAATATGTGGAAATCAATTAACTACAAGACATTCGGAATTCAGCATCCTAAGGCTTTTTGGTTCGTAGAAGATTTTTACAAGTCCAAATTGAGTTATAGGGTTGGGAATTTGTACGTGGATTGCGTTTATTCTAATAAAGTGCTCTTTGTTATTATATAGTTTCTTCTCTAATCGGCGCTTTTTTATAGATAGACTTTATTTCATGATAAACATCCATTAACAGTTTTTACATTCGTCCAAAAAATTCTTGAATCCAAGGCTAACACTAAGTCAACAGCTAACAAAATATTAATGAAAAGAAAAGGAAAAACTTACTGATTAAAAATTATCTAAAATCGGAGACGTTAATACTACATACAATGAAATTAAGATAGTTAAAAGCTATTATTACATACAATAAAATTAAAACAATTAAAAATCTGAAACATCACAGCTTAAAAAGTCATTAAGATTGTAGAACACTTTCTTTAGCAAATATGCTTTTATCGTAGTCTTATATTGTTTAATTGGCAATTCCCTAATTCTAGCTGGTAGCTTATTAAAAAAAGCTGGTGCATAGTGCAATGTGGCATTCCATGATCTCTTTAGTCTCAAAAATTCAATACGCAGGTCTGTGCATGACCTTGTATCATGAGAGTGCACATCCTGAGAAGATTCAAACTTATCTATGTTCTGTCGAACAAAAAGTAGAGACTCAAGAATGTATTGAGAAGGCAGAGTAAGAATCTCGAACTTCTCAAAGCCAGGTCTTGCCTCCTCCCCATAACCAATTCCGGCTAGGACTCTGACTGCCCTCCTCTGAATACCAAACACCCTTGCAGCGTGAGACAAGTGTCCCCAAGCCAAGAGGCCATAGGCACAAACAGAGTGCACGAGAGCGTGGTAAGCAGTGAGGCAAACCTTAGGATCGACAATCTTTGCCAGGTTTCTGAGTACAAAAACTCCGGAAGCTGCTTTCTTGGAGATGTTGTCCACATGTTGTTCAAAAGTTAGCTTGGGGTCAAGAGTAATACCAAGGAATTTCACGTACTCATGTTTATCCTGATTATTATTATGCCGCAGGGAGAACATAACATTTTTTGTTTTATCCTTGTTAAGATTAAGCTTATTTGCTATGAACCAGTCACCCACACTCTCACCACACTCAGCGACCCTTTCATTCAGATTCTCATACTCTCTGGCCATCAGAGTATTATGTAGAATATTCTTATTTTGGTGGTGTTTGAGGGTTTGCGCATGTACACAGCTCTATCCAGAGCTGAGTATCAGGATTAAGTTAGATGGTTGAAATTTCCTATGTGGATTGAATTGATGTTATGGAAGTGCATTGTGTCGGTTTCAACTATTTGACATTACTGCTGCCATTTCATATTATACAATGGTGTTTGAGGTTTTGCGCAACTCCACAGCTTCTTCTGACTACATAGAAGGTTGAGATATGGTAATTTGGATTAGCTGATGTTAGTGTAGTGCAAACTGGGGGTTTCAATTGATTTTTTTCATCATCGCAATTTTTATGTTGAAATTTCAGGCGCTCGATGTTAATTTTCGACCATTACTCATCTCTGGAGTCACTACAAATCCAGTGAGAAAGCTGAACATTTGTACTTTATTTGGGTTGATCTTAGGGAGATACTATTCTGAGGTTTCGGAAATTTTTTCATCACTGCCTTAATTTTGATAGAAATTTTTTGTGTTTCTAAAGGAATTCAAGCTTTGTGCTTCTCTACGACTTCTCTAAATTAACTTAGGGAGAAATTTGTATGTGAGCTCTGCTGCTCACGTGTTTTCATTTCATTAAAAAGAGTAGGTATTCTATGACAAATAAACATGTTTGCAAACAATTTTATTGTGACATACTATCGAAATTAGTAAAGTTAGAAATAGACATTATTCAATAAATTCATCAACCAGATTTTTTTTAATTTTCAGAAATTTATTTTATCTTCAGTAGTAAGTATAAAAGATTTTTGTGTTCTCTAATTTAAGTTATCTGGAATTTCATTCAAAACTCAACCTACATTTTATCTATCACTGATGGCATAGTAGTTGTTTTTTTTATAGTGATCATTCATTACAAGCATATATATATATATATATATATATATATATATATATATATATATATATATATATATATATATATATATATATATATATATATATATATATATATATATATATATATATATATATATATATATATATATATATATATATATATATATATATATATATATATTATACATATAATTTAAAACTGCAAAATTATAAATCTTTGAAAGTGTTATATGGTTGATATGGTATTTACTTTATGGGATTCTCCTGACCATAACGCAAAGTTGTATTAAATTATTCAAGTAACGTAGGTACGTATTCCCCCATCGGTGGATCCGACTATGAAGTGAGTACACATACCCTCCGCGGAGTCCAGATTTGAACGCTCTTGATTTTCATTTCATGGGATATATTAAAACTAGTTTATTTTGGCTCTACTAATAATACTAGAAATAAATTGGACATAGGTAATCATTAATTCTTCACAGTTGGAAGGAATTTCTTGAATAGATGTGAAAAATGGGTATAAAAATGGAGGACATAACATTTCAAATTATTTTTGAGGATTCTCTATTTGTTTCAGGCTTAAATTAATAACTTTGCTCAATTTGGTATTTTTAAGTCATATTCTCATAATAATTTGATGTCGACTTTGATTCTGTTGAAGTATTCAGTTGATATTGTACAAACGGCAGTACCTTATGCCAATGTAGTCTCTGTGAGTTCTGAATTAATTTAATAAAATTTATGTATTATTTCTCAAGCACAACCAATATTTCAACCCAAATTTTTGATAAAATAATTAATTTCAGTGACTTTCAATAAGTTCTTCAAATCCAGAAAAAATGTTTCAAAATGATCATTTTCTCTATACTTAAAGTTAAACTGAAGGCAATACTATTAGCTACACCCTGTAGGTACATGTAGTGCAACAAAAATATGGTGTACGTATATATCATCAACAACAACAAAAATTTTATCTGAACTATTGGTTTTGAGTACTTTTCCATGTTCCACATAATTGATAATATGACTCTTGTGACCCCAAGTATGATATTCAAGGAGTATTTTATTACTTGTAAAGAAATATCTTCACAAATCAATTAAAAAGCGCTGTGTTGTTCTCCGAGTTAATGATTAGGTACCCTCATACAATCAATCAAATTTCATTGTAATTTGAGTATAGAACCTATTCATATTCTTATAAGGAAAAGCGGCTATTTAGACAAATGAAGGCCTGCAATGAAAATAATGATGAGACTCCAAGGTTTTCATATAATTACGTAGTTGTAGTTTTCATTTTTGTTAGAAATATAAAATGTATATTTATTAATAACTATAATGAGAACTACATCCGGAGTACCTTAAATGATTGACTAAATTTTCTGCTTAATCAGTGATGCAACAGGAATTCATAGTTAATGTAATACGACCAGTGCGTATTCACGGGGGGGGGTCGTACTGGGGGTAATTGCAACCCCCCCAGAAGAGAATTTGCAACACTAAATCTTCGAATGAAATTGAAAATATAAAATATATCAAACATTGTACGAAAACTAATAAAGAAGGTTTTTTCATATTATCTGATAGTCCACGTAGCATATAAAAGAAATAAATAAACAAACGAAATTTATCAGAATAGATAGATCCTAGATAGATCATACCTAGATCAGTGAATCGCGTGCGAAATTTTGTGTGGTTGTATAAGTAAATAAGTGTTTACGCGCGATGCCTCGGCTTCACTCATTCAAAAGCAGGGGTGCGGGTAGCCGCATCGTTTGGTCCAAATTCTTCAATACAAATTATGAAAATTATACAAATTCAGAACTTTTGTTATACATACTCACGATTATGGAAAGAATTCCGATGAAAGAGGCGAATTGTTTTCGTCTTGTGATTTTTGAATCATATTTGATGCTAGAAGAAACGGTTATGTTTAAATTTTTAATAAATATATCATTCCCTAACCTTTCTGATATTTTTCCTTCAAATTTTGAATAGCCTATTTCTTGGGTTTTCATATTTTTTTCTTGAGCTTTATATATATTTTATTTCTTAACTTTTATGTATATTTTATATCTTCAATTATTTTATATTTTTTTGATGTATAATAAAAGAGTTGAATTATGGATGAGCTACGATCAATCGACACCCCTCCACCCCTGCTTTCGCTGATTATCTTATAAATAGTTTAGGTCAACTGCCTAAAACTTGCCACTTCCCTCCCCCCCAAACTCAATCTCTGGATACGCCACTGAATATGACCTACAAGAATAATATAATTTCATAGTAGGCATCTATATTCAATGAAATCATTCATGAATAAGAATTGATAGTGGATTATGTGTTTTGCTTTAAAGTAGGGCCATGAAAACTTTTCAAAGGAACAATATTTTTCTCCATAAAAATCTTCAAATTATTTCATATTTCGTTGTAAAAAGAACAAGAACCTTGTACTTTCAGATAAATATAATGCACGATTCTTGAATTGAAATTTGATATAACAAGAATAAGGATTTTACATATAAAAAGTGGATTTACGAACAAATAAGGAGAAAAACAATTCTCATTTTACTAAATAATTGAAAATATTGATTCATCGTCATACATATATTTAGTGCATGGTATAGTTCGAAAGGATAACCAACCAACTGCATTTTTCTTAGCATTCTACAAGTAATCAGTTTACTCATCATTCCAAAACTTTATAACATTTCACTTTGTTAGCCTTTCAGTGTTTGTAAATGATATCTCCCAACAATTCCAAATAAACTGTAAATTCCATGTAAACTTTGATTCTATGAAATATCAGTGAAGTTAATCGAAATACAATGAGAACATGCACTAAAATAGTTTATGCAAATTGAAATGGTGAGTCGATCAGATAGTTTTAAAGTAACAAAGCTAATTGACAATGACAATGAAAATTTTGAACATGGAAGTTGATGCATGAAGATTGT
>JARQZK010001226.1:0-12201 GCA_030704885.1 Cynegetis impunctata
TTTTTTAGTCTATAAATATACAGGGTATTTAAAAAAACATGAGTTTGCTTTATAACTCGGAAATAGTAAATATGTAACAAAAATTATCTACACCACTGCATTCTACGGAAAAAAAAATCTATAAGAAAGTTATTTCACCTTTTCGAAAAGTTGAAGGATAACCGCGATACGACGGGGATCCAAAAATGCAACATTTTCAAAAATACCCTGTATCTTGAAAACTAAAAGGTCTATTAAAATTCTGTTGACGACATCTTCAGTTTCACGAAAAAGTAGCACTATGTCGCGAAAACCGCAACCCTCTATCTTCAAAAATAACGGAGATAGGTACCATTCAAAAGTACCCAAAATGGGACACCCTTTTCACAAATATCTGAGTGAAAAAAGTAATAGCGGTTTATAAACTGTCACATGAACTATAAGAATATATAATTGCATTTCAATTTCCTGCAAAACAAATTGACCTTGTAAAAGAATTAATAATGTTTTTTATTATCATCTTCTGATATATCAGGTCTATATAACTCATCTGCTCTATATTTTGATTACAATAATTTAATTCGGGATATCCCAGATGTTGCGTTGACCGGATTTTTTTTCTTATCAGACAAAGGAGTTATGAGGCTCGGCGAATACAAATCTAGATAGATAAAATAAATTAATAAGTATCTGAGATAAGATACCTGAATCACGCCTATGAAAAACGACTCGTATGTTTTTGCCATAGAACTAAACGGAATAAATCACAGAATATATATCTTAATGTGCAATTTTATGAATTCATTTATTCATATTTATGAACAATTTAATTTAGAATAAAACCCTTATTAGGGTCAACTATTCGATCGTCCTTAAAAAAATTTCGGTAGTTTACTAGTTTGAAATATTTTGATACTTTGTCATACTTAATTTATTGATGGTTATCCAGTGTGATTATATTATTGGAACACACAAAATAACACACGCAATGCTTAACAGAAATACCTACTAATTATATGCTGTAGTTATTTAAAAAATGCTGTGTACTATCTGAAAGCTACAACATAGTGTTTTTATGAATGCCAAAAAAAGTAAAACGTCAAAATACAGAAATCTATAATATATATCCTTGAAAAAAGAACTTATTGCAACAAAAGTCAATATGAAAATTATTAGAAAACTTGTAGATATTGAACTTTAATCGATATTATTTGTTAATAATATTTGTTGATATACACCACTTATCAATATTATCTTTCCTAAAAAAATAGATTAATGCAATGCTTGTTATAAACAATTTCTGTATTTCAATGATAAACGTTTTTCATTTGTATTTGGATATGTAGGAAACCTTCTCATTAAATCAACATCTGTCAATATATATATATATATATATATATATATATATATATATATATATATATATATATATATATATTATATATATAATAGTATATATATATATATATATATATAGTATATATATATATAGATATATATTTCCTATATCGCCAGGCCTTTAGCTTTCATTATTTATGAAGCTTTTAGGGAGGGAATATTCCGGAATCCTTGAAAATTGCCAGTTATATAAACCTTTATATAAAAAATGGGATATCCCGAAGATCTAGGAAACTACCCGACCCATAAGTCTGCTCACTTCATTCTCGAAAATCTTTGAAAAACTCTTGGTGAATAGACTATTAAACTTTTTCATAAATGTAATATATTTTTCAAGATACCAGCATGGGTTTCTAAAGAATAAAAATACAAATGACTGCAATTTACGAAACTGACGCAAGCTATACTTGAAGCAACTAAGAGAGAGGAGAAGTACCAGTTTGGCCTATTTATCGTCTTTCAAAGGCATTTGACTGTGGTGATTCATAGTGAACTCCTTCGAAAGCTGTCAATGTGTGGAATTAGAGACCAAAACAACTGGATTTGCTGAGCAGTTATCTCCATGGACGCGTTCGAGAGAGTAGTTATGAATGTTGATGGTGAAACTCATAATATCAAAGAATAAAAAACTTGAGATTGGGGTTCCTCAAGGAAGTAATTTTGGGACCTCTCCTCTTTGTAATATATATCAATGATTTGCCAAAATCTTTCAAGAGACAAACCAAAAATTTTTAATGTACGCTGATGATAAAAATATATTAGTGACAAAGACAAAATGTTAAAGACTCAATAACAACAAGTGAGAATGCCATTTCAGATATATCAGACTGGCTCGGTAAAAATAATCTATCTATGAACGCAGACAAAACGGAATGTGTGTGTATTCACAACAATCCGATACTAAAGTGTGAATACTCCACCCAGTATAAATGTTCTAGACACATCCACTGAAATAAGTCCATATATACAAACTTTCTTGGTGTTGTCTTAGATTGTAAATTTGAGATGGAATGGACAAAGATTGATAATGTGAGAAAAAAACTAACATTCAGTGAATCTATTCATTAAGAGTTTTATCAAGAACAAGTAGACTTACATGTTCTTAAGACAGTTTACTTCCTCAAATTTTCAACATCTCTATTAAGCTATGGTATTGTTATCTGGGGCAATAGCTCTGAAATATGTAAAATATTTACGGCACAAAAAACAGCCGTGCGAAGTAATTTTAGAAATGAAGTTTCGCGATTCTTGCCGCGGTGTGTTTAAGCGTCATAATTTCTAACGGTACCAGGCAATGTATATTTATTGTTGTCTTTTATTTATATCAAAACACAGTGAATATTTTAAAAGTTTTTCAAGAAACCTTCAATAACACCAAGAAAATATCCACTATTTTTCACATTCCAAGTCATTCTCCTCACACTATCAGAGAAAAATACCACTTATATGTGCATTAAATTCATTATATAATGTGTTTACCCCGTAAATAATCAAACTCTTGAAGACTATAGACAGTTCAAAAGAGAAATTTTTCAATACCCTCATCAACATCGAGCCATATAGTGTGCCGGGAAATTTCTTGAGTACAAGCCTGATGTTCCACTGTGATTTGAATGTTGTTGTTATTTGTTTAATCAATTTATGTCAAGACATGTTCTCCTTTCAAAAGTGTATTTTTGATCTTGAGAAATAAAGAAGTTATTATTATTATTATTATTACATATTATATATTATATATATATATATATATATATATATATATATATATATCTATATATATATTATATATATATATATATTATCAGTACCATTGAAAGAATAAATTGAAAACGTAAGGAAACTCTGGTGTAAATGCTAAATCAATATAATCCGAGAAAATCTAGACCAGTGGTTCTCAACCTAGGGTACGCGAACCCCAGGTGGTTCGCGGGAAAATAGAGTGCAATATCGGAACTTTATAAATGAAATATTTCTTTTAATTTAGCAACGTATGAACCGACAAAAAAGCATAACTTTATGTTATGTAATTGAGTATTGCAGAAAAAGGAACACTCATAGACCTTTACACTGATAGTACGTTGAAATACGGTTTTAAATGAAACACATCCAGTTTTGGTTACATATTTTTTTTTATCTCGAGGGACCTACAGTTTAACGCCGGTTCCAAACGGCCAATGAGCTTGTAAACGATGTACATTACCCAACAATTCATCTTATATCTATACCACTAAATTCCGGACATACACAACACCCAAGAGCAAGGTGGGACTCGAACCCACAATCCTCGGTTTACAAGCGGTACACCTTACCCCTTGGTCTACCGAGACCTCTGGTTAGATAGTGTTTCCGTTTCTATAGAGAATTCATAAAAAACAAGTACAGAAACAGACTGGATGCAGCCCCAGACCTACTTGCAGGTACTTCCTCTGTTTGAACCTACGATCCCCGACCTTTTCCCCCCCAAGAAAAGGAAAGCCCCCCTTAAACGTGGGGGGGGGGAAAGAAAGGGGGGAAAAAAAAAAGAAGCCCCAAAAAGGGGGGAAAAACCAAAATATAGCTCCCATTAGATACAGAGAAGAACTCCTTGTTTTGATTATAAACAAGATTAAAATACATTAATGAACAAGTGACCTATAAATATGCTATCTCATTTTGAAAGGTGGTTTCTATTGTGTGTGTTCTGAAACAATTCAATCAAAACATTACAGTTATTTATGTGCATTCCATTGTCACAGCAAATAAGACCTTTTTAAATTAATTTTCTTATGCTAGTAGGACTTCTAAGGTTTCTATCCTTGGGGGTACAATTAGTGAAACTATATTTTCAAATGGTAGTCGACGGGAAAAAGGTTGAGAACCACTGCTCTAGACTAAAATAGTCATTGTTTTCAAGCTTGTTCAAATATGGTGCTACAGCCGTCATGAATCTTAGTATAACCATTATGAGTACAAGACGGGAAATAGAAATTTATTTTTTCTCGAGTACAGAGTAGTGATCAGATCTAGTTCAAGAGTTGAAGAAATTTGCAATGTTTCTTTTATTCACTGTTATTTTGTGGAAAAGTGGAATTAAGATGTTCGGACACATGCAGCAGGCTCTTTTGGAAAGTTGTTTGATAATTTTCAATGAATTTCCTTGTTCTAATATGATTCAATTCCACGTTTTGGTCGACAAGAATATTTGACTACTTTTTTTGAAATTGTACGTAAAATATTATCATCAGTATTATTTACCATAAGTCCTAAAATATCTTCTAGCGTGTACAGGGTGTCCCAAGTTGGGTACTTTTGCGGGGTATCTCCGTTATTTTCAGAGAAAGAGGGTTGCGGTTTTCGCGACACTATGCTACTTTTTCGTAAAACTGAAGATGACGTTTGCAAAATTTCAATAGCTCCTTTAGTTTCCGAGATACAGGGCATTTTTGAAAATGTTGTATTTTGGAATCCCTATCGTATCGCCGTTATCCTTCAACTTATCGAAAAGGGGAAATAACTTTCTTATAGATTTTTTCCGTAGAATGCAGTGGTGTAGATAATTTTTGTCACATATTCACTATTTTTGAGTTATAAAGCAAACTTATGTTTTTTAAAATGGAATACCCTGTATATTTATAGACTATAAAATTTACCTCTTCAAAAATATATAATAGTATGCTCTTTTTTTCAGAAACACGCAAATGAATGACAATTTTCTTGAATTAAATGCATTAGTCAATAGTAGGCCATGGATAACAATAATAAACAAGTGGAAGTTACATATTACTAATGAATAATTGGATACCGTGCATATGGGTAAAATTCCTATAGATCTTTTTTCTAACAGTAAGTTTATAGCGTAAAGTAATAATATTACAAACACAAATAAATAACATTATCAAAAAAAAAAAATTGAAGGTGATGTACAAATGGACGACCATTTTTTCTGATGCAAAATTGGCACATCTTTGTAATTCTTTGAACAGTAAGTTTGTAAAAACAGTTTTGTAGCGTAAAGTAACAATATAACAAACACAAAACAATAACATTTGCAAGAATACCCTGTATTTTGAAAACTGAAAGGGCTTTTAAAATTTTGTTAGCGGCATCTTTAGTTTCACGAAAAATAGTACAGTGTCGCGAGAACCGCAACACTCTATCTTCAAAAATAACGGAGATACCCCGCAAAAGTGCCCAAAATGGGACACCCTGTACAAACTCATGGTCTCAATAAACAAATTTCTGATGTTGAAAAGGTAATAAATATTGATAAAGCAATTAAAACCCTAGTATATAAACGACCAAAGCTTTTTGAACCTACCCCATTGTCCAATTTGAACTTGTCCTCCTCGCTTTCACTGCACTCAATTCTTCTGGATCTCTTGGGGCACTTGTCGAGATCCAGCAGGTCGTCCCCATCGTGCTGAAGTTTTCGCTTCTGTTCGATCGTAAGTTTGAGTCCTGCCTTGATCAATTGTGAGCAAGTATGCTGAATGCTGGGCGGATTATTGGTGGTTGGGGATTCCAGCTGCGAAGAGCTGGAGGAGTTGGAATCAGTGGAGACGTTCGTTGGGGGTCCATTTTTGACCTATCGAGAATATATATAGAGTATCAGAATATGAAATTTCCAGATGAAGATTCAATAAAATGTGGATAGTTGGTCTCTGTTGAATTAATTGAAATTGTCCCTTAAATTTTTATTTATTTCTTACTATTATAAGTAAGCCAACTAATTCAATTTAGAGGAGCTGTGTAACCTCAAAACCAACGAATGAACATTAAATATTTACATTAGAAAGGCG
The DNA here is from genome assembly GCA_030704885.1 of Cynegetis impunctata. NCBI lineage: Eukaryota > Metazoa > Arthropoda > Insecta > Coleoptera > Coccinellidae > Cynegetis > Cynegetis impunctata. The sequence continues at coordinate 6,156 of JARQZK010001226.1, forward strand.
ACAGTTGGGGAAACCACTTGAAAACAACAAAACGCAATCCGTGTACAAAATTTCAAATCTCTAGCTCTATTTGGAGGTGTGGGGGTGAGCAAAACATTAAAAACCACGAAAAAAAGCACCAACGAATAGAATATCAGTAATAATAAATGAAATTTTGTCCTAAGATGAGAGTATTCTATGTTTATGCACAAAAATAAAAATATATAGGGTCATCCGTTATCTGCCAACAAGATCTTCAAAGCATTCAGGAAGTAAATAACTTTTAATTTCTTTAAATTTCTTAAAATCCTAACAATCATAATGAATTGTAACGATTTTGGGCCAGGTTCATTACTTCAAAAAAGATAAGAACTACTTGAAACGTACTACTTTGCGTTGGGTAAATCGTACCGATACAATTGTGGATAACAAATTTGCTCTTGATTTCATAGTTTCGTGGAACTGAGAACCATGAACCTGTTTGTGGTGGCCCAGCGCGTGAACTATCGGGTCACGGAAAATTTGGAACCTTCCACACTTTGGTAGGAAGGTGACAATTAATGGAAAAAAAGTTTTATGGATAAAAGGAGAGCACAAATCGAAGTTTCCATTGAATTAATCGAACAAATTAGTTCATTTGTTAACTTCTTCGAAAATTATTCATTGGAAGGTAGAATGAGATCAAAGAAAAATGAAACAACGCTATTATACATCCACTGTTTTTTTTATTGAACAAAGCAGGTGAGCGTTGTATTCCAAGTTATTTAACAATAGTTGCATGTTATGTAATATATCGATACATCTCCTTATCAGTAAAGTGTACAAGTTGCTTTTGAAGTGTGCGTAATTATTGTGGTTTCAACAAATCGACACAAACAAGGTGTGATTGTGCCAGGCTATGGAAAATAACTTCGACATCACAACGTGATGGGAAATATAGTAACGTATATATATATATATCTATATATATATATATATATATATATATAATATATATATAGCATATATATATATATTATATATATATATATATATATATAATAGTGTATATATATATTATTTATAAAGTCAAAATTCCCAGAGATATATATTATATATTAGTATATATATATATATTATATATATATATATATATATATATATATATATATATATAATATTATATATATATTATTATATGCTTATAAGTAATATTATATATATCTATAATATATATATATATATATATATATATAATATATATATATATATATATAGCAGGTATGCCAATAAGCGTCCATTGGTCGCACCGGTGCTACCAAAAAAGAACGAGTGCCACTAAAAATTAGATTCCATGAAAACACGTAGAAAATAGACCTTTTTTTTAACTTGAATAATAAGTAATCTCAGAATCGACAATTTAAATCGAGCGGGCCATTCCTCTCATTAAACTTTCATATAATACAGACGGTGAAGCAATGTATAAACAAGACAGGGCACAAAATTCTTCAAAATAGAAAGAAGTATTTAGAACAGAGATTTGACAATACCAAAACACCCATACCTGACTGCATGAAAATGTTTGACAAAGCTTCTTGGCTCAATGATAGGAAGTTCGCAGAATTCGGAAACGATCACATTTTGAACATAGCTCACTCGTCACTTTGAAACAACTTAAGGTAGCCACTTCCAATGAAGATGTTATTAGATGAGTGGCATGATTTAAAATAAATTTCTATGGACTGCCCTTTTTCAGTATGAGCGAACATGCTCTAACTCATCAAGTCAGGTTTTGAATATTGGAAAAATTAATGTCAGTCATGCTATGCATTCCAGTATCGACTGCATCATGCACTAAATATATTGTTTGCGAAAACTATGAGACGTCGACGATTTTGAAGTTGAGGGAACCACCAAATTTTTGTTGGTGTCACGAAATATTTGTACTCATTTTTGCAGCCCTTATATATATATATATATATATATATATATATATATATATATATATATATATATATATATATACCTATCTATATATATATATATATATATATATATATATATATATATATATATATACTATATATATTATATATATATATATATATATATATAATATATATATATATATATATATATATATATATATATATACATATATATTATTGGAAAATTTGTATTATTGTGCTATTCGAGGTACACCACATGATTGGTTCGGGTCTTACTTGTCGAACCGTAAAATATGCGTACGAATTAATCATACCGTCAATAACAGGTGCGATCAATACTACTCGAGTTGCGTCGATGTTCAATGCGGAGTTCCTCAAGGGTCTATCTTGGGACCAACATTGTTTCTTATATATATCAATGACTCGGTTGTAAATTTTCCCAATGCTTATTTTTCTCTTTTTGCCGATGATACCAGTATAATTGTCAGCGGAATAAACAAAGATTCTTTATTACTTTCTTCTACTACCGTCATGCAAGGCGTATCGGATTGGTTTTTCGCTAACAGACTAGCATTGAACATCGGCAAAACTCAAAATATATCTTTTAACCTATATCGTGACTCTGACGTGGTTGATATAAATATAGGTAAACAAACTATCACGTCTTCTCACAACATAAAATTCTTAGGCATACACATTGATAACAAGCTTGACTGGAACTTCCATATAAATCAACTAAAAAAATCTCTTAGCAAATGCGTATTTGCATTGCGAGCAATAAAACAACATACTAACATATTTGTAGCAAAAACGGTGTATTTCGCTAAGTTTCATAGTATAATGCAATATGGTATTGAAATTTGGGGGACGGCGGTATTCGCAGGCTCCGTTTTTATGGCTCAAAAGAGAGCAATTAGAGCACTTTTCCCTTAAAATCTAGAACTTCTTGTAGACATCTTTTAAAGAAACATGGAATAATGACCATGACAAACACTTATGTTTACAAAATTTCTTTATTAATTCACAAACATCAAAATGAACTTCCTACCCCAAATGACAGACATAAATATTCCTCGCGAAAACAAGACATAATACCTCCAAACTATAAATATGGTCGCACTCGAAATGGCCCTTTATATTCAGGTATTAAAGTATATAACCATATGCCTTCGGATTTGAAAAATCTAACAAACAAAAAATTCAAAAGAAAAATTAAACAACTTCTATATCATCATGTTTTTTTATGATATCTCAGAATGCTTTCTGACGAATTTTAACTAAAACTTTTTTTCTCTTTTTTTGTTATTTCCAACGCTTAGGCTAAAGTTAATGTGTATTTTATTGTATTTCTATTTGCTCTGTTCTGTATATTGTGATTTTGTGGAATAAATAAATATATATATATATATATATATATATATATATATATATATATATATATATATATATAAATTTCCAGCACCTTATTTAAAAAAAAAAAACCGCATGCTCTGCTAGCTTAAGATAAACTTAGCAGAGCGTCATGGTAAAATGGACTGGAAAAAAAATGATAATGTGAAAATTATAAGCTAATTACAAGCTAATTTAGTGCCCTTAAATTAAATTTCAAGCTGCTTATTTAAAAAAAAAACCGCATGCTGTGCTAGCTTAAGATAAACTTAGCAGAGCGTCATGGTAAAATGGACTGGAAAAAAAATGATAATGTGAAAATTATAAGCTAATTATAAGCTAATTTAGTGCCCTTAAATTAAATTTCAAGCTCCTTATTTTTAAAAAAAACCGCATGCTCTGCTAGCTTAAGATAAACTTAGCAGAGCGTCATGGTAAAATGGACTGGAAAAAAAAATATGAAAATATATGAATATGAAAATTATAAGCTAATTACAAGCTACAAGCAAAAATATAGAACCAATTACGAGCTAATTCATCACGATTCGTGCTGACTAATCGCTTTTTTGTTTTTGTTTAAAATACATGCTCTACTGCCTTTAGGGAATGATAGCAGAGCGTGTTTGAAAATAGGCATAAAAACGTTTTTCTTAGCATAAAACGTAACTACTATTTACAAGCTAATAAACTGCTATTTTCGCCAAAATTTTTTGCTAATGAAAACAAAAAATAAGGTCAATCGAGTTGAAAAAAAAAACGTGGACGCTTTGCTAGCTCAGAACCAAGTCAAAAGCCCAACTACAACAAAATGATAGCAGCATATTTGTGCGTCAACTAAAATTAACAGCTAATTACGAGCTGAATCACTGACCTTAACTTTAAGTTATTGCTCCAATTCACAAAAAAAAAACAGCGTGATCTGCTGGCTTAATGAAAAGTGAGCAGAACAACGTTGCATACTTTCACTTTCGAAAAATTGAGTTCAATAGACTAATGTCGAGCTGATCGATTGCGCTTAGTGCGACTCAATTCCTTTGTACTTTTGTTTTACCTACATGCTCTGCTGCATTTAGTCAGATGTTAGCAGAGTTAGTTTGAAAAACTTTGATAATAATGTCTTACTAAGCATTGAACTTAGCTACTAATTACGAGCTAACAAATTGCTTTTTAGCAAAGTTTTTTTATGCTTATAACAATAAAAGGTGAAGCGGGTTGAAGAAAATCATGCGCGGTCTGCTGGCTCAGAAGCAAGTCGACGGTTTTTTTTTAAATAAGGAGCTCGAAATTTAATTTAAGGGCACTAAATTAGCTTGTAATTAGCTTATAATTTTCACATTATCATTTTTTTTCCAGTCCATTTTACCATGAAGCTCTGCTAAGTTTATCTTAAGCTAACAGAGCATGCGGTTTTTTTTGAAAAAATAAGGAGCTTGAAATTTAATTTAAGGGCACTTAATTAGCTTGTAATTAGCTTATAATTTTCACATAGGTAATCATTTTTTTGTTCTGCTGACTTTGCTCTGCTAACTTAATGGACATCATCGAACCAAATGAGCTGAAATTTGGTATCTGGGGTTGTTTTTGAGGTAGAACGAAACTATCAAAATTTGGGTAAATTTTTCCACCACGCCGTTTTTACGTATATATTTCTTCATGGGTTTTGAAATTTTGCTCAACTCCACAGCTTGTGTAGATTGAGAAGGAAGGGTTAATATTTGGTACATGGATTGAGTTCGTGTTGAAATACGATTGAGTAGGTTACAACTCTTTTCTTCAACCGCGATGCACTTCGCCGAGTTTATTCCGTTCAAATAGCATCTCGACCAGCTTCATTATCTATACGCGATACACATTTTTTTAAATAAAATTAATTATTTTTTAATTTTTATCACGATTTGCTATTAAAGCATCATTCTTTAGTGAACGAGCTTTTCAATAAAACCAATTGTTTTTTGAATTTTGTTTCGGTTTACTATTAATGCGTGATTATTATTAAATAGAATGCAATTATCGAAAATTACAGCTATAATTGCATTGTAGAAAGCGAAAGAGCCCTGCGATTATTGCATTGTAGACCAATAATTGCATAGTAGCATAGTTCATATTACGGTTATTTATGACAAGCTTAAAATTGATGAATTACTAACGTCAGTTTGACAAGTTGAAAGTTTATTCGGGAAATATTCCCCCAAATTACACTCGTGCATCAAAATAAGCGGATATTCGCATTTCAGCGTGTTGTCTTTGAAGAACTGCATTCGGTCATTTTCATATTTTGGAGAAAGACCTTCGGTGTCGGGCTTTCTCCAAAAATGAAAATGAACTCATGCAGTTTTTTGACAACACAATATCATGCAAAATTATCGGTTATTTTGATGCTCTTGTGCTATTACTTACGAATATTTTTCTCCTGTCAAAAATCCTACGTAAATAGAATGCAATTAACGAAAAATTACACCGATAATTGCATAGTAGGAAGCGAAAGAGCCCGAGGCGATCAAGACGCGAGTGAATTTGAACTAGTTCATTATTATGGTTCCTTAATGGACGAGCCAAGAATTTAGAAGATTACCGAACAGCCAGTTAGACAAAATGACGTTTTGTTCGGAAAAAAAGTATTCCTTCGAATTACAACTCGAACGATCAAAAATGAACCCGGTTAAGTTTTGCGCATTCCACGGGCGTGGTTGTCTCTGAAAATTTGCACTCGTTCCATATTTTGGAAAAAGACCCCACCTTCGGTGCCGGGC
>JARQZK010001227.1:0-10000 GCA_030704885.1 Cynegetis impunctata
TCCACCTATAGTGATAGCACAAAAAATTCGTGATCTCAAACAATTCCACACAACCACGAAACAGATAATAAAAGGCGAATACTATCTGAAATACGGACCAGGCGAAATAAAATTATTCGTAAAAAACACTGAAGACTACGATAGAATAAAATCAGCATACAGAGAAGAAAATATGGAATACTATTCATACTCCCTCAAAGATAACAAAATCAAAAAACTAGTCTCAAAAACAGCATGCTTCGTCACAGAAGAAGAAGTGAAAACTCAACTCTCAACAATAGCTCAACTTAATAACAACGTAAACTTCAAAAAACATATCGACATTGGAAAAATGAAAAATATAAGCGAAGTATCCGTATAAAGTGGGAAAATTATAACAAAAGAGCTACAACAACACAATGTCACAGATGCTAACTTCACGGACACGGTTCCAGCAACTGTAACAGGGCCCCAAAATGTGTGAAATATGTGGGAAATCACCTTACAAGTGATTGTGTAATTTGTAAAAATCCCGACTTCGAAGTTAAATGTGCGAAATGTGCCGGTCAAACACTACTTTCAATGTCCGGAACTCATGAGGTATGTCGACAATATAAATAATAAAACACAACAAATCAAAAGTAATAAAATAAAGGAATAAACCACCAATAATTATCCAAAAGGCTTGCCACAATTGAAGGAAAATATTAATACAAACCCAATTCCCCAAAGCCCAAATCAGACATATAGCCATATAACAACAAAAACACACACACAAAATAATTACCAACAAAATTCATCTCCAACAGACGATCTCAAAACTCTACTTTAAGAAATGCGATGAAATTTGCAATCTCAAAACTCTAATACAATTAATTAGCGAAATGAAACATAAACTAAAAAGCGCAAACTCACCTCTCGAACGCCTAATGGTGAGTGAACTCAGCGAATAATATGATATATAAAAAAACCAACTTACCACATAAATTATGTCATGAAATGCCAACAGCTAGGAGGTTTGATTATATATTACAAAAAACACATACAACCATACGAAATAACAACGAATACAAACGACAGCGAATCATAAGCAATGAAAATAAATTCGCTGACAATTATAAATTATTACAATAACCACCAATCGCCCATTAACACAGGCGAAATCGACTCACTGCTCAACTCGGACGAAAAAGTAATAATAATCGGGAACTTCAACGCCAAACATAAATACTGGAATTGCAAATACCAGGATAAAAATGGCAAAACTCTTCAAAAATATATACAACAAAATTACTACACGCTAGACTACCCGACAAACTCTCACACACACAACCCATGGAGCAACGCCCAACCCTCCACAATCGACATCATGATAAACAAAAACTTATACACAATAAATACCCAAGCAATCAATGCACTGAATTCAGACCATCTACACATCACATGTGAAATTTCAAACATGAACATACACTGCCCAACACAAACACACAATACAAAACAATACACAAACTGGGAAACATTCAGAGAATCAGTGAAAAATTCTCTGAAAATTGACAGAAACATCGATTCATCACACGAAATAGACATTGAAATTGAAAAAATCACGAAAACCATACAATCTAGTCTTAAAAAAGCTACGTCAGCAAAAACACTCTAACATAAATTGAACTTACCAGGACACATATTAAACATGATTAAACTGAAAAACAAACTGCGGAAACAAGTACAGTCACAACACAATTCAAACATGATTCTAATAATCAAGGAATTAAAAAACGAAATCAATGCCCAAATCAATTCCATCAAAACGGCCAACTGGGAGAAATTTACTAGAAACATAAAGGACAAAAACGGATTGTGGAAATTATTTAGAAAGCACATTATAAAAATCATTCATGCTTATCTCACAGGCAGAACATTCCACGTGAAAATAGACAAAGAAAAATCAAACAAGCATAAAATACCGGCAGGTGTCCCCCAAGGAGGACTTCTATCACCCAACTCATTTAACTACTACATCAATGACATACCCAAAACCCAAAAAACGAAACTGACTTTATTCGCGGATGATACATCAATAATTTCAGAATCATGGTCACCGACAATGGCAAATATTTATCTCCAAAAACATATTAATGTTCTGGAGAAATACTACAACGAATGGAAGATTAAAATTAACGCCAACAAAACAACACTAATACATTTCATAACAAAGAAAAACAAGAAACCAACCAATCACATAAACTTTTACAATGAAATAATACCATTACAAAAAGAAATCAAGTACCTCGGGCCCACACTAGACCACAAACTAACATTCACATCACACATAAACAAAACACTAAAAAAAGCCTACACTAGAAACAGCAAAATAAACAATAAAATAAAGTTCAAACTATGCAATCAAGGAATCCAACCAATACTTACATACGCTTGTCCAATATGGAGCAAAACATACAATACTAACTACAAAAGACTGCAAAACTTTCAGAATAAAATTCTCAGACTAATTATTAACAAACCAACATACGCTTACTCAACAGAAAAACTTCACACAATCACAAACTCGGAACAACTAAAAACATAATTTTCATTTTTTTTTATTTATCCAACTGACAAGAATAAATTACAGTTGTAGATAGTTACAAAATAATTTCGTGGCTACTGGCCACACGAAAAAATTCTACGAAGCCATCACCAAAAGCCTGAACAAAACGAGACACTTAAGCACCGACGAAACAAACATCCCTACCAAACATAAATTAATCCAACACATACTACTAAAAAAATAGTAATGCAACCAAAAAATAATCCCTGATAACATCTTATTTCATTAGAGAAAAAGTTGTGTTTTATTTATATGTCGACATACCTCTTGCAAATACTAATTACTATTTTTGGATTGATTGCTCCGATACTTGGTGTAAATTAATAAACATATTGAAACAATGGTTAAAAATAACAATTTACACATTTATTTATAATTACTATCTTTTAGAACTGAGGAACAAATGTATATTTGAAATATCTAGAACTTCAGGTAAAACAAAAATTGTTAGGAACTGAAAATAATTATTATATTATATTAATATTATACATCTAAATATTTCCCCTTGTAAATAGCCCATGTATGTATATTATCGATAGAAAGCCAATATAATTTTCAAAAATAAAAAAAGTTTTACTTTATTTATACTCATCTCTCAATCTTACATCAGATTTCGATCAGTAAACAAGCATTGAAAATGCCAAAAAGACTACTATGTTTCATCTTATATGATGAAACATAGTAGTCTTTTTTAACTATTCAAACTTTTTCAAATCAATAAATGTCAAAGAAATTTCAAGAAGGTGTGTGCACTGGCTGAACATTGCAGAGCTACAGACCATAATATGGACTATGGATCTGCAAAAATTTTGTAATTTGAGAGTAATTTAGATAAGAGATCATTTTTGGAGATGTATCATATAAAACGTTGCCCGGATTCAATGAATTCGAGGAAAGATATAGATAACATTAGTAGTATTTATTCCTTTTTAATAGCAATGAAAGTTCTGTTGATTGATTATTAATGTCAGGATAAGAAGAAGAAGAACATTTTGTGTCACTTTATTTCATTTTTAATTTTATAACTTAGGTTGTCAACTTGTTGTTGAGCATTCTGTGATTGCTTCATTCTCTTGGTACCACGATATTATGTTTGTTGAATATTCGTAATATTTATTTTTCAAAGAAATCATGGTTGACTTAATTTAAATAAATATATATATATATATATATATATATATATATATATATATATATATATATATATAGGGTGTTCCTAAATAGAACGTACAATCGAGAAAACGGGAGATTCCTTAAGTAAGTTTGAGAAAAAAAAGTCCCGTAATCATGTGATCGCAATCTTTTCTTTTTCGAGATAAAGAATGTTGAAGTTTGAATTTTTTTCAAGTTATTTTCTCATAGTTTCTACACTTTATGAGATATTCAACTGAAATTTGGCATAGACATCACATTTGTGAGTTCTCACCACGTGACATGGCAATTTTGAAAGCAGATCTACAGGGTGATATTTTTTCTGGAACACTGTCACCTGTTTTCCTCAAGAACTTTTTTTTGGTGAGCAACTGTCAATTTGAAGAATGTAAAAAGAAGCTTTGTTGTTCTACTAAACTTCTCGGTCTCTTGTAGTTTTGTCGTATCTGCTACCGATTTCGAGAATAAAAATTGAGAACGATTCTCTCGAAATCCTCGGAAAAATCCAAATTATCATAATATTAAGTTAGTAAGCTGTGGTGATTGTATTCAGTGTCAGTTTTTACACATCAAATTATTGAACGTTTTTGTTTTGAAAAGTAAAGGTGGTTGCATTTGTGGCTATTTATTTTTTTGAATGTAGACTACTATTTTCATTACGATTTTTATGACTGTCACAACAATATTTGATCAGAAAATATAAACCTCTACACATTTTAATATCAAAACATGCCGAATTTCACGAATTCCGAAATGACTGACATGCATTTCATGTATGGTCTTGCAAATGGAAATTCAAGAGAAGATAAGCATCTTTAAATAGAACGCTATCCCAATAGAGGGATACCAGATCATCGAATGTTCTCTGATATTCATAGGCGTCTTTCAGAAGCTGGATCTTTTTTTTCCACGAAAAAAATTAATGCCGGTAGACCACGCAGTGTGAGAACACCACAACTCGAAGAGGCAGTTATGAACGAAGTAGAACATCCAAGAACCGGTACAAGAAAAATTAGTGTACTTTTGAATGCAAGTCATCAAGCTGTTTGGCGGATCTTGCGGGATTCTCTGCTATATCCTTATCACATTCAGAGGGTGCGAGCTCTTCTGCCTCGAGATTTTCATCCGAGGATTAATTTTTGTCAGTGGTACCTCAATAGACTATTGAACAATCCTCATTTTGATTGCCAAATTCTGTTCACTGATGAAGCCTGTTTCTCAAGGACTTCAATTATAAATTTTCATAATGAACACATATGGGCTGAGGAGAATCCGCATGGATATGTAGAAACCCATTCTCAAAAGCAATTTTCACTAAATGTGTGGGGTGGTAATATTGGCGATCATTTGATTGGTCCTTCCTTCTTTCCAGGTCGACTAACAGGTCAATCATACAGAAATTTTTTAGAAAAAGATTTGCCCTTGTTATTGGAAGATATACCTCTTATGCTACGACGAGAAATGTGGTTCATGCGTGACGTGCGTCTGCTCATTTTTCAGGTGTGGCAAGGGAGTATTTGAGCGAAAATTATGAAAACAGGTGGATTGGACGGGGGGACCTCAGTCATGGCCCGCCAGATCCCCAGACTCAAATAGTTTAGATTTCTTTTCATGGGGCCACCTGAAATCTCTAGTATACTCGACGCCAGTAAAAACCGTTAAAGAACTGAGAAATCGTATAATAGGCGCGTTTGATACAGTTAGGAATACTCCGGGAGTGTTTGAAAGAGTTCGATCGTCTATGGGACGAAAAACAGAAGCTTGTATAAGAGTTGGGGGAGGACATTTTCAACATTTGCTGTAGTTCAGTCCTTTGCGGTTACTTAGTTTTCTTGTTATGATTTTTTTTTTGAGTTTTACGTTTCATGTAGTAATAGATTTTTTGTAATGATTATACGAGTTTATCAAATCTTTATGAATCATCGCAACAGATCAGGAAAATTTCCATGAAAACTAATAATGAATTCATTCACCACAGCTCACAAACTGGCCTCCTTATCATAATTTGGATTTTTCCGAGGATTTCGAGAGAATCGTTCAAAATGTTTTTTCTCGAAATCAGTAGCAGATACGACAAAATTACAAGAGAACGAAAAGTTTAGTAAAATAACAAAGCTTTTTTTTACATTTTTCTCAATTCAACAGTTGCACTCCAAAAAAAAGTTCATGAGGAAAACAGGTGACAGAGTTCCAGAAAAAATATCATCCTGTAGATCTGCCATCGAAATTACCATGTCACGTGGTGAGAACTCTCAAATGCAGTATCTATGCCAAATTTCAGTTGAATATCTTGTAAAGTGAAGATACTATGAGAAAAAAACTTCAAAAATTCAAACCTCAACACTCTGTATCTCGAAAACGAAACGTTTGCGACCCCATGTTAATGGGACTTTTTTTTCTTAAACTTACTCAAGGTATCTCCCCTTTTCGTTTGTACGTTCAATTTTGGAACACTCTGTATATATACCTATATATGGAGGTCGTTAAAGTTATAGTAGTAATTAATGTCAAGGAATTATGAACTACCAACTAATTGCTATATGTATTTGAAAGATTGCTTGATAATTTATATATGTATATTATACACATATATTTATATATATATATATATATATATATATAATATATATATATATATATATATATATATATATATATATAATATATTCATAACATAACCTCATAAAAACATATGTATCAGTAAATTCTCTCTGCATTAAACTTGATTGTTTCAATAGTATTTGTTTTTGATTAATTAATTACAATTTTTGCTGTAATCTCAGTTACTGGTTGTACTTTATTTTTGATTAGCTTTTTTCTTTGCATAAAGTCACTCGTGAAAGTTTTCGTTTAGTTTTTCATATCAGTGGTTAGGTTGTGCTGCTTGCTCACGTGTAAACTCTGTTATTTACTTGTGTAGGTGTAGTAGCACGTACATTATACCTTGTTGACATTGTTTCAAGTGTATGATGTCTCTGTGTGCGGATTGTAGCCAGGGCTTCAATGGCGATCTTATCGCTACTTGTTGTGTTTGCCTAGATAATTTTTATGCAAATGAGAAAACTTCTGATGGTTGTGGCAAGAATTGTTCTGGAGCCAATGCCTCGGAAATTCGTGTCATCAAATTAAAAAATAAAAATTTGATGGTGTATCGGTGCAAAAAATGCTCTGAAAATGGAGGTGACAGCCCACGTTTGCTTGAAACTATCAGTAAGTTTCAAAAGTCTTTGGATAAGTCTTTGGAAAAATTAATCGTTTTAACTGACAAGATTAGTTCTTTAACTAAGACTGAAATACCCAAAATGAAAAATGATATTCGTGAAATCTCTAATACTAATAATAAGTTAAATAAGAATTTCGAAGAGCATGTCAATGATTGCACTGAAGACTTAAATCAGTTGAAGAATTACTGTAAGACTCTTGGTGATAAATTGAAAGAATATGAAAATGTTGAAAAATCTGTAAATCAGGATGGTAAAAATTGTGAAGCTTTATCAGTCATAAATGAGATCGAACAACGCAAAAAAAGATGTGAGAACAATTTGTTTATTTTTGGCATTCCAGAGCAAATCAAACAGGATGGTATTGATCTTGATCCTACTTATGAGTTTCAAAAAGTAGTATCTGCTTTATCCAGAATTCAGAATATTGTTACAACTCTTGATCAATCTAAAATTAAACGTATTGGCAAGTTTTTTCCAAATAAAGCTCGCCCTATTTTGGTTCGTTTTGATAATCGTAAGGATGTTGCTCTTATTGTTACTCATTGGAGACTTATTCCTAGGGAGTACCATGTATCTTTTGATCTGACCAAATTGCAGCGTTCACATTTTAATAAACTTCGTTTGGAAGCTAAAATCTTTAATAGTATGCCTATCAACAAGAATAAGGAAAAGAAAATTGTTAAGTTTGTGAATGGTGGTCCAAAGTTATTTACTATTAAACCTAAGAAGGTTGCTGAAGTTAATCCTGTGGATAATGTTATTGGTGAATCATCTCAAAAAAACGTAAATGGTCAACGGGTATAAATCTTACCACTTACTATCAGAATGTATGAGGTTTAAGGACAAAATTAGATATTACAACCAAGAACATTAGTCTTTTGTCTCCATCTCCGGACATCTTAGTACTTACAGAAACGTGGTTACATCCAGGTATTGCTGATGCTGAATTAGGATTGCATGGCTATAGTATATATAGAAGAGATAGATATAATGTTCCTGACTCCCCTTATGGGGGTGGAGTCCTAATTGCGGTCAAGAATCATCTATCATCCAAGTGGGTTTTGAGTGGTTTAGAAATTGAGGAACTTTATATTGAAATTAATGATTTATCAAAGAACTTAATTGTGGGTTGTTTTTATGCACCAAATGTGATATCTGACTTTTATACTAGTCATGTAAATTCTGTTGAATCTCTTGTGGATGAATTTAAGGATAATGAATTTTTGATACTGGGTGACTACAATTTAAGTGACACTTTGTGGTTCAATAATAATGGGCAGGAGGAGAACTTGTTTATTAACTCTTGGAGTTCTGATAATTTAGTTCATGAAAATGCATCTTTAGTAATGAATATGTTCTCTTTCTTTGGAATGTATCAGTATTTTCCTATTCATCCTTTGAAGGGTTATACTTTAGACTTAGCTTTTTCTACTTTATTGGAAAATAATGTTCGTGTCATTGAATCTTCAGATTTCTTGGTGCCACTAGATAGTCATCATAATCAGGCTTTCTTTGAGTTGAGCTGTAAGTCTTTTAGTGTTATTTCTCGTGTTAAAAATAAATTGAATTTTGCTTAAGCTGATTATGATGCTATAAATGATAAAATTAATAGAGTGGAATGGGACATTGAATTTGATAATATTTCCATTGAAACCAATACTGCTAGGATGTACTCTATTTTGGAAAATTTAATTGCTGAACATGTTCCTTTATCTAAGTTGTATAATAATACTTACCCTAGGTGGTATTCTGATACCCTTATTTCTAATATAATAAATAAGAAGAAAATGCATAAGCAATGATTAAAATTTAATGTTTTTGAAGATTATATTGAATTTAAGAAATTGAGAGCTTTATGCTTAAGGCAGTTTAGGATTGATAGAGAGCAATACATATTGGATGTTGAGGGGAAGTCTCAAAAAAACATTAAAAATTTTTGGAACTATGTGAATAATCTTTCTAAGTCAAACAACATTCCTAGTGAAATGTTCTTCAATAATGTTAAAAGCAATAATGTCAAAGATACTTGTAATTTATTTGCTGGGAATTTTGAGTTAGTTTATTTACAAGCTGAGTCTTCTTTCTTTCATCAGTTACTGTTGAATAATGAACTTGACTTCACTATATCTTATGAGGAAATTGTTTTAACTATTCTGGGAATAAAGGATAAGAAATCTTCTGATTCAGATGGCCTTTCTGCTCACTTTGTTAAGAAATGTGTACATTCTCTTGCTTTGCCTCTATATCTATTGTACAACAAATCGTTACAGTTGGGTCAAATGCCCAGCATATGGAAGAAATCATTTATTACCCCTGTTTTTAAATCAGGAAATAAGCAAGATATTGCAAATTATCGACCTATCACGATTATCGGTACCATCTCAAAGGTTTTTGATTCTATTGTTGCAAATATTTTTTGTGAACTCTGTATTTTATTTATAATTAAACAACTACATGTCTTTATCAAATGTAGATCTACACTTATAAATTTAATTTTTAATAATAATTGTATTTCAGAAGTGCTTAACGATAAAACACCGAATATTTTGAAACAGGTAGATTCTATTTATCTTGATTTCGCTAAAGCTTTTGATTCTGTGAATCATAATTCATTAATCTTTAAATTATCTTAGTTTGGTCTTAGTGGATCCACTCTAAAATGGCTCTTGTCCTTTTTGTCTGATCGTCAACTGCGGGTGAGGATTAAGGGAAATTTATCTGATCCATTCACTGCTACCTCTGGTGTTCCTCAGAGATCACACCTTGGGCCACTTTTATGTATACTTTTTATAAATGATATTGTTGATGATCTCTCTGTTTCCTCTATACTTGTCTTTGCTGATGACATTGAAGTATTTAGAAGGATTTCAAATTTTCATGATCAGGTTGGCTTACAGAAAGACTTAGATAAAATTTATGTATGGTCATGTCTTAATAAAATCAAACTCAATTGTAACAAGTGTAGATTCATTTCTTTCGTTCGTAGCAAATCTAATAGATTACTATTCTAGTATAGCATCAATGGAATTTTTCTTGA
>JARQZK010001228.1:0-12093 GCA_030704885.1 Cynegetis impunctata
AAATAAAAAACATGATCCAAAATGCCTTAAGGGGCGCCAAAATCCTTTTATGTAGGCTTGTTGAATCTCAAGAAACTCGATTTTATTAAAAAGTTAACTTTTCGCCACGACATTCGTGGCTTTTTCAAAACTTTTGAAATATTGAAATTTCTTTGACATTTATTGATTTGAAAAAATTTGAATAGTTAAAATAGACTACTATGTTTTCCGAAAACATGTTAGTCTTTTTTAAATATTCGAATTTTTTTAAATCAATAAATGTCAAAGAAATTTCAATATTTCAAAAGTTTTGAAAAAGCCACGAATGTCGTGGCGAAACGTTAACTTTTTAATAAAATCGAGTTTTTTGAGATTCAACAAGCCTGTTATTGCTAACAATTATCAAAAAGTTAAAAATAGTTCACAGGCAACAACAATTCAAATATATATATATATATATATATATATATATATATATATATATATATATATATATATATATATATATATATATATAAAGTTGAAAAATTTTCACTGTATGCTTCAGTCTTCGTTATAACTGTCAAACGAAACATTTTTAAAGATAAATGCCCATTTCCAATTACATGCCATTCTATCCGCTAACCTCAAAATTTCCGCCGGAAATCTTCTCTGCATACATCGTATCATGTTTGTTTGTGCGAAGAAAGTGAGAGTCGTTCTTCTTCTCGAGATTAAAGGTGACTCTAGAAACGAAAAGAAACGTAGCAAGAACGTCTACCACGCTTCTTCTGTCGGTCAAAAACTCCAAGACCATCTCGAAGCGCGCATGCAGCGACGCTTTCACTCTCGGCGCCTTTCTTCGGATGCAGGACCGTACTGCGATATTTCGTTTCGTGCGAAAATTAGAATAATATGCGGGACGTACCGACGAATGTGCGAAACACTAGCGGTAGTAGTGGTTTTTGGAAAACTGTGAAAGGAAACTGTGTTACTGTTGGTTTTTGTGTATTTATTGTTTTGTTGACTGGTGAGTACTGAGTAACTGAGAGTTAAAAAACGTTTCAGCTCAAGCTACGGGTTTGTAATATTTTAATGAAGAACTTTGACATTTTGATATTATTTTTGAATGACTTCAAAATTACCAGTATTAATTTATACAAACATTAGGTTCTCATCTATTTTAATGCTATAATCTGTCAATTTATGAATGTAAATAAAACTTCGGTTTTTTGATTTTCACTATAATTTGTTAAACATAACAATTTTTTCGCCAAATACAGTGGCTTCTTCAGATGAGTAATTCAAACTAATCTTACAAATTGAATATCTTACAAATATGGAAATGGTAAATAGAAATGAGAATGGGCAAACTAAAACGTAATCTAATGGCAGGTAGATAAAAGTGGGTTAACATAACAGGTACAAATATTTAATATTTTACTTATATAAATTTAACAAAAGAGAATTATTCATACCTAATTGATTATACAATAAATTTTTGGAACTTGTTCTATTATTTATTTCAAGGGATTCTAATTAATTAAGTTTATCGCCTTTCTTCTCTGTTATGTAATATTTCGAATTCGTCATTGAAAGTATGCTTGTGTTCCAGTAGGTGTGATGAGTATTTTGAATCTGTTTTTTCTTTATTGTAACTTCTTTTATGTTCAGATATTCTAATTCTGAAGTTTCTGTCAGTTTGGCCAACATATATCATAGGACATGAACCTCCAGTTACCTTATAAATACTTGATTTATTATGAGGTGTTGTTTTATCTTTTTTTATTATGGTGAGGCCTCCACTCTAGTGGGGTATCCTAATGAGCTCGTTCTATTAGAACTAGAACATACACTCAGCAACAATGTGAATTAGTGTACAAATAATTATATCAGAACTCAGTGAAGCTTCTCTGCGACTCAGGAGCTACCAAAGGTGATTCCACGTCAAGGAGGTCCAATTGAAGTCATGAATATTAAGTTACATTCTTAAATTGGTCTTCTTTAGGAAATCGTAGATCATTAGATATATGTTCATGTTATCAATAGCAATTATTGTATCCCAAATTACTGGGCCTGATTTCAGGCATCCATAAATTCCAGTGAATAATTCTCTTCTATTATCTTCGTACAAGGGACATAGCATGAAGATGTATTCCAGTGTTTCTTCTTCTCCACATTGGCATAGAGGATTTTGTCTCAAGACTATGCGAAATATGTGTTTACCGAAAAGGCCGTGGGATGTGCGTAAACGATTGATGGTGACTATAAAATGCCTGTATATTTCACAATTATGATACCACGGTGTTAAAGATGGAGTTTTATTCATAAAATTTTTGTAGTATAATTTTTTTGGGTATTTTCTAAAAGATTCAGTCCACTCCTGGCTGATATGCTTTTTCAGGAGTTTATATACCTCGTATAATGGGATTGAGAATTGTTGATTGTAGAGTTGAACTTTTTGCCAAATTGTCTGCGATCTCGTTGCCCCTGATTCCTTTGTGTCATCTTACCCATAAGAATCTAATTTTTTTATTCAATTTTTGAGCGTTGGAAAGTTGTTTATTTCTTTTGAAATTCTAATATGTTTACCTATTCCATTCTGAGTTCTGAGTTCTAAAGATTATTCTTAGATTTCGATTCAACAGGAAAGTAGAAATTCTGTGTGTTGGATGACCTATATAAGCAAATAATTTAAAGTTTTCATCAATATCTTCAACTTTTGAATACACTTGATAAACGGCTGCATTATACAATTTCTTTAAAAATATAATCTATAATTTTGCTAACTTATTGATCTATCGTTTATGAGGTTATTCAATATATAATTGAAATTATTGAAGTTTTCCTTATTTCTTGCAGATATTGTTTGTAAAATAATGCAATGTGTAAACGAATCAAATTTATTTATTTCTCATAGTTTATGATGTCTGTTGAATGTTGTCAAACATCTCGAAAAATATTTCAGCATTCAAGTAGAGAGAGAGAGGGAGAGAGAGGAAGAAATAGCTTCATTGTCATATAAAATTTTGTAGACAAAGCACATATATATTTGTATATATATATATATATATATATATATATATATATATATATATATATATATATATATATATATATATATATATATATACTAGCTGACCCGGCAAACGTTGTTCTGCCATATAAATTATTTTTATCTATCTATCTTTCTATCTATTCATCTATCTGCCGATGTATATCTACCTATCTAACTATCTATCTATCTATCTAGATAGTTATCTGTCTTTCTATCTATCTACATATCTATCTAACCCGGCAAACGTTGTTCTGCCATAAAAATTATTTTTATCTATCTGTCTTTCTATATATTCATCTATCTGCTAATGTATTTCTATCTATCTATCTAGATAGTTATCTATCTTTCTATCTATCTATCTATCTACATATCTATCTATCTATCTATCTGACCCGGCAAACGTTGTTCTGCCATATAAATTATTTTTATCTATCTAAATAGGGGTTGATCGTAGAGGGGTAAAAATTTAGGGTTGTATATATTTTTGAATGTTGTATCATAAAAAAATAGAACAGAAAATGTTGTCAGAAAAATAAAGAAAAAAATTAAGGGGTGGACTACCCTTAACATTTAGGGGGATGAAAAATAGATTTTGTCGGATTCTCAGACCTAAACGATGTGCACACAAAATTTCATGAGAATCGGTCGAGTCATTTCGAAGGAGTTTAACAAATAAAAATAAGGGTTGATCGTAGAAAAGTGAAAATTAAGGATTGTATGTATTTTTGTATGATGTATCATAAAAAAATAAAAACAAAAAATTTTGTTTAAAAAATAAAATAAAAAATTCAGGGGTGGACTACCCTTTACAATTAGGGGAATGAAAAATAGATGTTGGCCGATTCTCAGACCTACTCAATATGCTCACAAAATTTCATGAGAATCGGTCAAACCGTTCCGGAGGAGTATGGAAACGAACTTTGTGACACGAGAATTTTATATATGAGATATATATATATATATATATATATATATATATATATATATATATATATATATATATATATATATATATATATTCAATTAAGTAAGTAACTGCCGACGGATGGTTTTAAAAAAATATATTAATTATAGCTGGGTATTCGGCAAGGAGTTATGATCTAAACAACCAAATTTGTCTCAGTTGACGTTTCGACTCTTTATTGAGTCTTCCTCAGGACATAAACAGTTAGGTTCTAAGGCCCATAACATGACACAACTCTACAACAGCTCATTGTTTTTGGAGTAAAAATTTTCTATTAATTTAATAATTTCCAAGCGAGGAGCCAAACCTAACCTCACGAAAAACAATAACAAACCCAAATGACTGTCATCTGGGTTTGTTATTGTTTTTCGTGAGGTTATGGGAACTTTAATTCTTATTAATCACTAAAGTTTCCATAAGATTTAATTTTGAAACTTTTGTTCCGAGATCTAGAACGTCGAAATCCGAATTGTCATGTTTCTCTTTTATTAAATGTCTAGCATATATTGAATCTTCGCTATGATTTATGTAACTTCACCTATGTTCAGTTCTCCTTTTTTTTCAAATTTCTTTGTGTCCTCAAATTGCATTTTTTAGAGTGTTGCACAGTTATTATTTTCAGAGTATCAACGGTATGTGGTCCAGATGGTTGGGAAATTGTCTAGGGCACAGACGGTACCGGGTTCGAATCCCGAATAAAATATGGATGTTGAAATTGTCCAATAATTGCAATTTAAACTTATACATCTACACATACTCGCCTGTGTCCGATCATACCCTTATTAAAAAAAAAAAAAAAAAGTTCAGAATCATTTCATCAGTTCTGCATGAAGTAAATTACTACAATTCGAAATAAATTAAAATTTTTTTCTCCAATAACCACTTTTATTTTATTATCTCAAGTTATCAACAAAAAGTGTATTCTGTTTGAATCCTACTCAAATTTTTGAAATCAGTCTCGAGTGAATGTGTGAATGTTCAATTCGGAGGAAAATACTAATTGCAAATAAATTAGAGAGAAAGTTTTAATTAATTAATTGATGCAGATATCTTGATCATAAATAAGCGGTAGGTATGTCAACAGAAATGGTTACATCAAATTATGTTTATTACTAGAGTTGCAATATTATAGTTACTTATATTTTCTTCTTAAATTCAGTTTAAAATTAATTATTGTTTGGATCGATCTTCAAATCATATAAATAGTGCAAATTAGTGGAAATAATTTGTTATTTCAGTGCAAATTATTCGAAATAATTGGTCCTTTAAACTTTCAGTGATTATAAGTGAAGATATTAGTGTAACAACGTTTGACAGTAATTTTAATAGTATACATAGTGTCCCATAGAGAACTTCAAACAATAATATTTCGATTAATATTAAGTTTAAAGTTAAAACTTTAAAATAAAACATTCTTGGCTTAAGTTTCACTACATAAAAATATTTAGATACTGTATTTAGCAGTAAAGGATAGTCGACATGTTTTGAGTTATGAACTCATTATCAAGACTACAAGAGAGTATTACATCCTATTTTATAAAACAGACAATAGCAAAGGTGATACCTGAAAATCAATTTGTTCGTTTGCAAGAGGTAATTTACTGTTATGGGCGGAACTTATTTCGAGAAGGTCAAGGCGTTTTCCTTTATTACCTGAATACAACAATTGGGTTTTGTTGAAATCCAGGATGTGATTAAATTCTATACAATGTTCGGAGAAGCCAGTGGTATTTTTATTTTGTAAAATTGATTTTTTATGTTCATCAACAGGAATGTTTATATTCCTTGCTGTTTGTCCAATATAGAAAGCAGGACATTCGTCGCAAAATATTTTGTAAACACCACTGTTTTCTTCCATGTTAGATTTTTCTTTATTATTCACTAAGGTTGGTTTGAAAATTGGTTTCTGAAGTTAATACAATTAAATTAATAGCCACCAATAACGCTTACGATGAGAGTCTAAAGGCGCGTTTTCCTCCACCTTCGCCAGTCGCCGCGAACTGCGACTGAGTAGCTGCGACTGGTAGTAGCTGCGACCTATTCATTCAGGCGCGTTTTCCTCCACCTTCGCCAGCCGACGAATGCGACTCGCTAGCCTGCGTCAATCAGTATTTGTCCCTCGTTCTGGTCTGCTCAGCACAAGAAAAATGAATATTTCAAAAAAATCATTAATTGCAATGCTATTAAATTATCAAGTGCAGGAGGAAAATCTGCTTCTCTTGTTAACGTTAGAATCTGAAAAACAGAGAAGCGAAGAATTAGCAATGTTCCGAAATAGACGATTGGAAGGATTTCAGGCAATATTAATCCAGAACCACCTGACAGATAACGAATCAAAATTTAAAGAGTTTTTCCGAATTTCCCGGCATTAATATAACTACGTACTGCTGCTCATAGAAGATGACCTTGCGAAACCATCCTATAATCGTGTGAAATCTCCAATAACTCACGTTTTTTCACGCGTTCGAATCCAAACAAAACTAACTTTCGTCGACGAATTTATCGCGGCACCCCTTCCGAATATGAGCAGCTACTCGCGACTGGACGAACGGCGACCGGACGCTGGTAGTCGCGACTGAGTAGCGGCTAGGAAAACAGGATGATTTAAAATGCATTGGAGATGTCTCGACGAATTGTTCGCCACTACCCGGTCGCAGTTCGCGGCGACTGGCGAAGATGGAGGAAAACGCGCCTTTAGCGTTAAGCTCAGTGGTGTTTACAAAATATTTTGCGAGGAATGTCCTGCTTTCTATATTGGACAAACAGAAAGGAATATAAACATTCGTGTTGATGAACATAAAAAGTCTTTTTTACAAAATAAAAATACCACTGGCTTCTCCGAACATTGTAGAAAATTCAATCATTTCCTGGATTTCAAGAAAACCCAATTTTTGCATTCAGGTAATAAAGGAAAGCACCAAGATCAAACTTTATTCTTCATGATGTTTCACCAAGTGATGTGCGAGAATTCAATCTCAGTATTAAATTTTCAAGAATTTACAAAATAGATCGATTTTTAATTTAAACTGGACATCGATTCAAATAATTACTTGTTTTCTAGTTGCTACCATTTCGTATATCCAGGAATCAACTTTGAAATCAAGAACAACACCGTATGAAAGCTCTTTTAATATTGACCACAAATTCGCGAAAAAAAAATTATTTTTTAAATAGGTTTATACAACGTAGGTATTGTGGAAGAATATCGAGAGTTTAGTCTTGAGGTTTGTTCAAAAATGAGGAGATGTTTCGTTGAAAGATCAAAAACCACTGCGTAGCTATAACATATTTAACCCTTTGACTGCCAAGGCAGTTCAGATATAACTGCCTCTGCGCCAAAAATTTTTTTTGTCAAAATTGTATCAAATTGGCGTCTAGTGGTAACCTGCGGTAGAAAATGTAATTTTGTATTAATTTTTTTGGTGATGCTGCATTTTTTTTTGTGTGACAAAATGTCTGACATGGCGCAAGAGCAACTAAAAATCGGTTTGAGCCGTGTGCTTTATTTTGACTCACACATATGTGCGTCACCTTGCATCGCTTTCTGCACCGTTCGGGTGTTTCCGCACCACTATTTAGCGAATTGACGGGTCTTTGCGTATTTATTTTCATGTGGCGTGAATTATTATAGCTTCCTGTGCGTTTTGAGGTTATTTAGATGGGCCGGTATTATTGTGAGTAGTAAGGAATTGAAATGGTACCGAAAGGTAGCAGTGGAGGCCTTACTGGGAACAACTGTCGTAAATTCCCTCTTCCTTTATAATGAAGTAAATGAGAAAAATATTTATATTATGGTTAAGTTCAGGGAGAAATTATGCTCCCAGCGCTGCTTCATTATGGTCAACCGGTTGATCTAGAATATATTGCAGGACATCAGCCATTGACCGCTCACAAGCTAGAAGTTTCAGAGAAAAACTCTAGAGTGATTAGAAGCCATTCCAAGAGTTGCTACAATAGATTTTCTGAGGCGCAAGGAAGAAATTATGCCATGAAGAAGGCCAAGACAGTACGCTATGTATGTGTAGGATGTCCCGAGAAACCACATATGTGTAAAGATTGCTTCTACAAATTACATAAAATATCATAAATATTTGTTTTTGTATAATATATAGAGGTGAAAACATTAAATATACACACGTATATCTAATAACTTTAAGTTTTGCATGTAAGAAATTTTTCTAAATAAAAAATTGAACCAAACAAAAAATATACTTTATTTCTGTAGGCTATTTCTGGTGAAAGTTCTTCTACGCCAGGGCTATCTATTAGCCCATACAAATATACGAGAACTGTGCGCGCTTCAGACACAGCAAGCGAATAATACTTCTTATAAGTGTGCGTCAATATCGCGCACACGGCATTCAGTGCAGAAGCCGTGTGCGCCGATACGACACACGTGGCAGTCAAAGGGTTAAAAATACAAAAAATTAATTTTTTTTTACGAATTCAAACTCAGTATCTAAAGAGCTTTCATACGATGACTCACATTCACTATTCTGTTGTTTCAAATTTCAAATTATAAAAAATATTATGGTGAGATGATTTACCCAGGACAGCCTGTATATTTATTGCACAATAACTCACGGATTCGCTAGTTGTGACGCAGCCTTAACGAAATAAATATGCTATTTGAACTTATCGCCCATAATTACGATATTACGAAATGTTTACGAATTTCGTTTGAGAAATAAACATGCGGTTAAGGACGATTATATTGCAACATTTTTAATATCCACAAATTTTTTCCTGTTTATAATAAATCTTCTTTTTTTCTATTCAACATTCGTCAAGCAAATAACAGTGAATCAAAAATAATACAAACAGTATTTCAAGAAAAAAAAAAACGCGTAAGCATCGGAACTCCGTCGCTGAGGTCTAATTTTCCCCTTATTTTTGTTTTTTTTTTACTCACGACATACTAATCCACTGAGTAAATCTGAAAGGTGAGTAAAACCACCACGAAAAAACAAGAAATCTTTACATTTAAATGGCAGCAGTTGAGTGAAAGATCGTTCCAAAGGAATCGTCAAGGGCGGACAGTGGGAAAGCTGCCCCCTTCCTGGAGACTCGATAAAATTCAATCGAAAGAATTTAATTCATTAAATATTCTTGGAGATCACAAGAAAACCAAAAAGATTATGTTTTAATTGAAATTTTTTCTTCTAGTAAACGATTACCTAGATATTATTGAATTGTGTTTATTTTACAAAGTACTACTATAGAATAAAACAGTGAAGAATAAAATTTAGTTTATTGAAAATATAATAAATGAAACAAGAACAAATCTGAATTTATAGCCATTCCATATAACACTCATAAGAAGGAGATAATAGTTTACAAAAATCAAGATTAAATTAAGCGGATATATATATATATATATATATATAATAGAATAATTATATAGTATTGAGGCGTAGATGCAAAAGTTCACTCTTAGCTTTAAACTGACTCTGAGATAATTATAAAATCAATTAACAGACACAAAGAGAGAGTTCTTGCAGGAACTGCTTATTTTTAAGAGCGGTTTATTTCATATAAAAGAGGACTTTTGCTGGCAATCCGAGTTCGCCGTTGGATCTTGCGAAAACATTTTATAAAACTGATAATTGGTCAATTTTTCAATTTTTCCGGCAAAGAGTGACTTTTGCATCTAACGCTTCATTATATAATATTTTATATATATATATATATATATATATATATATATATATATATATATGTATATGTATGTGTGTGTGTAAGGAAGTCATTACTTCCTCAATATAATTTGCATTCTCCCGCGCTTTAGTACGTGCTGATAAGGTAGAAGTAGGCACATGCGAGCTAGTAAAAAAAATAATGACAGTTAATAAACAGAATTTGTCGAATGATAATTAAACTGCTTTGTTAAAAAATCAATAATTAATAAAAACTGTAAAACAGGGAATCTATTGAATAATTAATATTGAATTTTGTTTCTTTGTTTTACAGGTAATCATTATTAATTTAATTTCAAGATCAGATTAAAAAATTAAAACTCTGTTTTACAGGGAAACTATTATAATTATTATTTATTATAGCTATTTACTACTGATCTCTAACGAAGATATGTTTAAAATCATATTATATATATATATATATATATATATATATATATATATATATATTAAAAAAAAAAAAACTAAATTTAAATTTACTACGTTTATTATCATAAAATATTTTGAAAAATATAACACTGCGATTGCAATTTCGGTCACTAGACCATCATCGGGCAGATTGAGTTAAGAACTGAATACAAAATAATTATAGATTTGCGCTTACGGGTGGGAAAGGATTATTGCAGGTACCTAAATAGACAAGAGGAACATATTTCAAGAAGGGCTAATCGAGTGAATTTCACAAATTGGTACAATACAATGTTCTTAGAAAAGTCATTATTGTTTAAATACACTAAATATAGGAGAATATATCAAGTCAATCTGGTCGTTCAGCAAGATATATTTTGCATTATTATTGAGTTTAAATATTTCTAATGATTCTAAGTAAGTAAGTTTGGTTCCTTTCGGTAATTTGTGCATGATTTGAAAATTATCTATTTGTGGAAATTGGTGGTGGTTTTCACGGCAATGATTTGAAAACGTTGAATCCGTTTTATTTTTCAAAAAAGATTGTTGATGTTCTTTAAATCTTGTCTTGAACGATCGACCAGTCTGACCTATATATACTCCTTTACATACAGGACAAATCAACTTATAAACTCCTGAACTTTCAAATTTTGAAGTGATATCTTTGGCATTGAATAAAAATCCAGAGAGTGTTGTCTTGTGTTTGAAAGCAATTTTAATATTACATTTATGTATGACATTAGCAACTTTTTCTGTTAGAGGACCAAAATATGTTAAAGATGTGAATTTTTCCGATTTTTCTACTTTTAATTGGGGATTCCATCAACTATTTATATATATATATATATATTCATTTATATATATATATATATATATATATATATATATTCATATATATATATATATATATATATATATATATATATATATATATATATTTGAATAACTTGGTTCACGGAATGAACCGCGTAATAAAGATTTGAAAAATCTCGACGTTTCGGCTCCCTTTGGGAAGCAATCTTCAGGAGAATTAGAAGGGAAATAATTCAAAAAAAAGGAAAACTTCGTGGCCTCAATCTGCCTACTCCACGAATCGAATTTTTAGGTTAGGAATCGGAAATAATACGAATTGCGTGGTCTCAACCTGCCTACTACTCCACTAACCGTAATTTGCTTCCTGTCAACTCTGAAAGTCTCAATCTGCCTACTCTTTCAGAGTCAACTGACGGCCGATCGTCGCGTGGCTCGTATTTATAGGGGAGGGGAGGGGGGTACTCAACGCTCATCAGTGCGGGATGCACTCTGATTGGGCGTTACATGGCGACCACTTGAGAAGTGGTTTCCATGCTGATGGGAGTCTGTGACTTGTCATCTCTGTGTGTTCAAACAATTTGGACGTTTTTTTCTATTTCTACAGCTTCACGGATAATTTCGGGATTTGAAAGATCGGACGGGAAGCAATAGCTTTCTTGTATTGAGGGGAAATCGATAATGTGGCCAGTGTTTGGGTGTGGATGTTGGGAAAGGGCGTTGGCGATATCTGAAGTGCCTTTACCGAAAGTGAATGTTCCTTGTGCAGAGACCTGAATTCGTCGGTTCGTTTTGTCCTATTTAATAGGAACGAGGACAATTGGGAACCAGGGAATCTCATAAACACCGTGGATTTTCGTTAGGAATTTTAATCCTTGACGGATCTGACCAGATGGGAAGAGTTTTTGTTGAGTAGTTGAATATTGTTTTTGATACTTTGTGTGTTTTTGAAGAGATCTTGCGATGCTTATCTGTTTACTCCTTTGATGTAAGGAAGAAATAAAATTTAGGTGTAGATTCTTGTTCAGTGGCGGATTGGAAGTGTATTAGAGGTGGGGTGATTTAATTTTGGTGTGTTTTGCGTATGCTCTTCTCTTGTTCGATTTGATATGTGTTTTTTGTAACCGTTTCCGTAATAATATATGTTTTAGAGTTTTGAGTTTCTGAATTCACGGTGTTCGTCGTCAGATAGTCGAATG
>JARQZK010001229.1:0-12056 GCA_030704885.1 Cynegetis impunctata
ATTTGAGGGCGAACTCAGCCGGATTTAAAGAAGGAGATTTAGTATGGTTGTACAATCCCCAGCGAAAGAAAGGGTTATCACCTAAATTGAGCCAGAATTGGGAAGGGGCCTATAAAGTCACAAAGAGGATAAATGATGTTGTCTACCGAATCCAACGCACTCCTAGGACGAAGCCTAAAGTTGTACATTTAGATAGGCTAGCAAAGTATCACGGTGGAGGTGTATCAGAAGATTTTGATCGGGACGATCAAACTTAAGAGGGGGGCAGTGTTACGAAAATGTCTAAAGCCGACTCTGTGTTCTCTGGAATATTCGATGAACGTTGAAGTAACCGCCCTCTTAATTCGAAGACTAGAACATTCTGGAAGCTTCTCGAAGGAATGACAAGACATATAAAAGCGACCATAGAAGAGACGAGAGTTAGTCTACAGTCTACAGTTAGTTTACAGTGAACTACCGTGTTATTAAAGAAGAACGAAGCTTGTGTTTTTGAAGTAGTGACAGTTATTGAAAAGTGTGGTTATTTTAAAATTGCTGTTTTGTAAATAAATACCGATTTGTTTATTAATTAAATTTAGTTATTGGAAATCATCCTAGCGAACCCGAATTCGTAACAATATCAATGTCAAAAAACTTGAACCAGCGAACTCAGATACTCTGTCCACAGATTTCGAAAATCATAAACAAGGAAAAAATAGAGGTTATGCTTCAGTAATTAAAGGTTTACAATCTGAATCCGATGCGATGCTAGTGGAATCACATTTGGAAGAAAAGTGGCAAGTTGTTTTAAATAAAAGGAAATCAACTTCTCATCCAGAAAAGACCATGCTGCAACCAAAATCGGTTATTTGTAATGGAAACAGTGTTGTTGAGAGCCATAAAATCACTGGAGCTGTAAGACGCCGCTGGATGTACGTTGGAAAAATTTCTGGGCAAGAAGTTACAGTAGAAGATGTTAAAAACTATTTCTGCGAAATCAAGAAAAAAGAGAATGTGGTTGTCAAGAAATTGAATACCAAAGGCAGGAACTCAGCATTTAGTGTTGGATTTAGTACCGAAGAGGATTATAAGGAGGCTTTCCAACCAGCTTTCTGGCCAAATGGTGTGCTTCTTAGAGAATTCAAGTTTGGAAATTTATTTTTTTGGGAGAAGAAGAAGGATACAGTTGTAAAATAAATGCTGCGCCTTCCTTACAGACTGATGTTGCAGCCTCGAAAAACCTTTGTATAATTCTTCAAAATGTTCAATCCATTGGTAATGTCCTTAATAAACTCCAATTGCTGGTTCAGCAACATAGTCCAGATATTCTAGCAATAACTGAACATTGGAAATCAAAAGAGGAATTAAAGATCTGTCATATTGAAGGTTTCTACCTTGTAGCTAGTTTTTGTCGTGAAAAATTAAAACATGGTGGCACTGCCATTTACTGTAAAAATTCAATTGTATGCAAAGAAAGGTCAGAATTTAAATCATTTAGAATCCCTAATGTTATTGAATGTTGTGCTGTCCAATTAACTCTCAGAAATTGTAAATATCTTATTGCTTGTATCTATAGGCCAAATACTCAACCGGTATGTAATGTTGAAGTTTTTCTTGAGAAACTCAGGATGATTCTTGAACGCTGTTGTCATCAGAATACTAAATTCATTATCACGGGTGATTTCAATATTGACATTATTGTAGAAAATAGGGAATCACGAGATTTTTTGGCTCTGCTCGAGCAATTCAATGTTGAGATATCAAATTGGTTACCTACTCGACCTTTCTCAGGCTCTTGCCTCGATAATATATTGACAAATGGGGATGGGTCATGTTCAATTATAGATTGCCATATCTCTGATCACATAGCACTGAAGTATGAAACTCTGAATATTGTTAACATACATTCTGCTGAAGATAATTTTTTTAAGAGACACATAAATGAAACTTCAATTATTGGATTTCTATCTAGGCTGGCGGAAGTGGATTGGTCTGCTGTGTATGCGATGGGGGATGATCCAAATCAATTGTGGGATTATTTCTTTGCTGCTTATAAGAAGATATTTGATGACTGCTTTCCTAGAGTAAGGGTTAAGAATAAGATGACTCTCAAATCAATCAGAAACACGCCTCAAATTGTCTCTCTAAGAAAGCAGCTTGATATACTCCATGTCATGGCAACTGTTAATCCTGAACATAGGGTTTTATATAAAAATACCAAGAAACGATATGATCTGGCGATCACTGCTGCGCGAAAGGCCTGTTTTGAGAATTATTTATTAACCTCTCAGAATAGATCAAAAGCAGCATGGCAAATTATAAATATGTTGACTAACAAGAATATAAAGACTAAGGAGATGCCCATGAAACAAGGAAACCCAAAATGCCTTGTAGGAGAATTTAATTATTTTTTTTCAAATATAGCGTCTACTCTGGTGAAAAATCTACCTAAAGTCGATGCGAGACCTGTATACACAACACCTCAACTTGAAGAATCATTTTTTGTTTTCGATATTTCTGAATCGGAAGTCATATCTGTTGTACAGTCTTTTAAAAATGTAAATTCGTATGGGCAGGATGAAATTCCTATGAAGGTGATAAAGAGATCTATTTCTTTAATTGCCGGTCCCCTTGCACATATTATGTACCGTTCTTTCACGGAGGGAATTTTCCCAGAAAATTTGAAAATGGCTGTTGTTAAACCAATGTTCAAATCTGGAGATCCCGAGGATCTGACTAATTATAGGCCAATTAGTATGCTAACAGCCTTCTCTAAGGTTTTCGAGAAGACTCTTGCCTCTAGGTTATTGGGATTTTTCGAGAGGTTTGGGGTGGTATCGAAGTATCAGCATGGATTTACTAAGAACAAAAATACTGAGACAGCCATTTTTGAATTGATAAAT
The DNA here is from genome assembly GCA_030704885.1 of Cynegetis impunctata. Taxonomy (NCBI): domain Eukaryota; kingdom Metazoa; phylum Arthropoda; class Insecta; order Coleoptera; family Coccinellidae; genus Cynegetis; species Cynegetis impunctata. The sequence continues at coordinate 2,883 of JARQZK010001229.1, forward strand.
GGTGTAATTATTGCATTGGAGAAGGGAGAATTTCCAATTGGCTTGTTTTTCGACCTGTCAAAGGCATTTGATTGTGTGGAGCATGTTTCATTGCTTCAACGATTAAATGCCTGTGGAATTAGAGACAAACAACTAAATTTAATTTCAAGTTATCTCAGTAACAGAAAGCAAAAGGTTGTTCTGACGAATAAGGGAGTTTCTTACTTTTCAGAGGAAGAGGAAATTTATATGGGAGTGCCTCAGGGTAGTATCCTAGGGTATCTTTCGTTTGTTATATATGTAAATTCTCTAGCTGCAGCTTGTTCTATAGAAAATTGTAAGTCAGTTATGTATGCAGATGATACAAATTTTTTAGTGAAATCAGCTGATATCGAAACTGCCTTCTCTATGTCAGGAATAATCTTGGAAAATATAAGACAATGGTGTAGTGTCAGCAAACTTGCACTTAATTTGAATAAATCTGAATCCATACTTTTCTCCTCTGTTAGATCTAAGACTAGTCATCAAATTGTTATTAATAATAAAATGGATTTGATTCCTGTTAGAGACTCGGTGAAGTTCCTTGGTATGGTTGTTGATAAACATCTAAAATGGGACTTGCACATACAGCAAATGAGAAAAAAATTAATACAATTGCCTATACCCTCTTTATGTTACGAGAGCAGGTCAACCTGAATGTGCTTAAAATCATGTATTATAGTAATTATCATGCGATTTTATCGTATGGTATTATTTTCTGGGGAGGCTCATCTTATATCCAGGAAATTTTTGTATCGCAAAAGTGGGTATTGAGAACAATTCTTATCCTACGCTACAGACAGTCATGTCGTGGACTATTTAGAGACAACAATATACTTACAGTATATGGTTTATATATTTTTAAGCTGCTAGTATTTTTTCATAAGAATAAGTACTACTTTGAGGAATTTAGGAATAAGAACAACTCAAGGCAGATAGTCCCTTATTTCTTTCCAAAACATAACTCAACCTTTCGGGAGAAAAGTACAGAGTATTCAGCAATTAAATTGTTCAGCACTCTTCCAAGGAATATACAATTAATTACTTTACATGGAGCCTTCAAGAAAAAAATTAACAAACTAATTGTGAACTGTGAACCATATAGTATTAAGGAGTTTATAGACTATTGTAAGTTATTTTAAGTGTAAATTTAAAAATTAGATTAAGCTTGTGTTTGAATTTAAATGTATTTTTGACTCGTCCCATTTTTTGTCTATTCAGCCCTCCGTCTTTCTTGTGGTTGGAGGATAACATTTTTGGACTAAATAAATATTATTATTATTATTATAGTGTGCAGTTAGATAGATAATTAATCACTCGCTTCAGTTGAATTAAAATGAAGATGGATTGTATAACATTGATATTATGATAACATATTTTGATGACATTGACCTACGTTGACGCACTATCGAATTATTATTGTGTATATGAATAAATAGTTCATTTATTGAATGGATTTGGAGTCTTGCGATCAAATAAGATTTATGAAGAATGTAATAAATATGTCAAATATGAAAAAAGAATGAGAGATAAAATCGAAGAAACAATAGATGACAGCCAATATGGATTTAGGAAGGAGAGGAGTACCCAAGATGCAATATTTATTCTAAGGCAAATCAGTGAAAAACTAATAAGCAGAAAAAGGACATACATGTATGCTTTATAGACTTTGAAAAAGCATTCGACCGAGTGAGAAGAGAAGACATATGGATAGTATTAGAAAAAAGAGGAAATGATAAAAGAATGATAAATATAATGAAGACAATGTACAAAGATAACAAGAACATAGTAAGAACGAATAATGAATAATCGAGAGAGTTTGATACAATGATAGGGGTAAAGCAGGGATGTGTCCTCAGTCCGCTACTATTCGTACTGATTCTTGATGAAGCCATGAAACAAGCAAGAAAAGAATATGAGACCACTGAAACTGGGATACTGGACAATGGAACAAACACAGGTGACAGAATTGATGTTCGCAGATGACATGGCAATAATGGCGGAGACAGAAAAGAATCTACAGCATAACATCGAAGTACTAGATAGCTTTAAATATTTAAATATTTGGGAGCAATAATTGAAAGAAACGGGAAAATAGACAATGAAATAAATGAAAGTTTGGGAAAGACAGGAAAGCTATTCAAACATGATGAAGAAAACATTTTTTGGTAGAAGAGAAATAGCAAAAGAGATGAAAGTAGAAATAGTTAAAAAAGTTATAAGACCGACGCTTATGTACAGTAGCTAAACATGGACCATGACAGAAAAGCATGAAACAAGGATAAGTGTTATGGAAATGAGATTCTTGAGGAAAATCGAGAATAAAACAAGAAGGGCAGAATAAGAAACGAAACATATAGACAAAATCTTAAGATAGAACCAATTAATGAAAAAATAATAGGACAATTAAGATGGTTCGGACATGTGTGCCGTATGAAAGAGGACCGACTGACAAAAATGTATATGAAACAAGGGTAAGAGGAGAAAATACTAGAGAAAGACCAAGAATAACATGGAATGACAGAATTAAAGAAGAAGCAGAAAGAAAGGGAATTCCTTGGCAGGGAATAAAACAAAGTACGAAGGACAGAACTAAATGGAGAGAATTATATACCGACAGGATATAAATTCAATGCCTTGCACCAAACGGTAGAAAATCAAACTATTAAATAAGTAAATAAATAAATATATAGATAGGTATATATAATTTTTTTTCGGAGGTATAGTGTTGCGACGATCTACAGCTATCCATTAGCTATGTTATTTAGAATTTTGGAAGCTGCCAAGAATAAATCATACACGGTATGTACTAATGTTGCAACACTCTACAGTAATCTAAATATTCGACCGGCATTGGCGCGAGGCGAAATGTTGAGAATTTTAGAAGCTATCTGTAGAGAAGAATGGAATTAAAAGGCTCTCAATTATTAGAAAGGCAAGGGAATATAATCAGTTTTAGGGACCTTAGTTATTATTATTGTGGATATATATTTATATATTGATTTATGGTTAGTATTGTGGTAATGTATAGATGGGTTTATATTAATTGATAAATGAGACAAATGGAAGAGTCCACAAATTGAAGTAAAAGAAGATTTATATCGAGTACCATGACTGAAATGAAATGATTATTAATATATCAAAAATATGGCGTATCTTAACGTACTTAAAATGAATTGTTTTAAAATTGTTATTGTAATTATACGCAAGCAAACTTTCAGGAATGGATATGGTAATTAAACCATTCCTATGAAATTGAAAAGAAAAAAAAATGTTTTATTATAAATTTAGATGAAACAGAAGTTTCTCGAGTAAGCTCAATAAAATTCTTTCAATTACCCCCGGAGGTGGGGTGCATGTAGATCAGTAGGCTAGTATCAAAGACGTTAAGAGTGTTGTTGTATTTGATATTAGATTGTAAACATACTGAAAGTGCTTAGCTAGCCAATGTTGGAACGATGATGTTATGCATAGACTTGTATATTATAAACAAGTGCATAACATAATATCGGGAGTTCTCATATAGATCAGTAGACTTAGACACACATCACGCTGCCCGAGGGTTTAGCGAGAGTTCTAGAGTCTACTATAAATAAAGACTAAGTACAAGATGAACCTGTGTATTATTTCGTAACCAGGACCAGTCATTACATAGTAGTGGAGGTTTTTGGAAAAAAATCATATAGATTATTTGTCGCCAAAGGCTGCCAACAAAATGATTATGGTTATGGAGGTGTATTTTTTAAACGACTGCACACATCATTTCGTTTTCGTGAGACAACGGAATATGCCTATTTTCGAAAAGACGATATTGTTCTGAAGCTCTCAAAACCAATAAGAACAAGTTCTTTTAGATTTTCGGAATCAATAGGATTCTCTAACGACCTCAGCGAATACAGTTCCCTTTTAGATTAAGGTTTTGTCATTTATATTTGATTTTTTTCAATAAAGTTGTTTGAATTTCCCTTATAAATACAAATGCAATTAATATTTTTATCTTACGCGCATATTGGTGAGTGCCTCCCGCCACCGATTTAATGTAACCATCTCTCCTCTGAGAACTCTCGAGTCCGCAATATGAAATCGATAACGAACAGATGAAGATATAATAATCACTGTATTTTTGATTATAAATATATTTAATAAAAGTTCTGATATCTTTATCCGTGAAGGAAGAATTTATTTAACCCCCTATTTTATGTACAAAGTCCAAATTCGTTACAAAAGTATAGCCTCTTTTGAACACTTACCATCTCTTCTATTTGGCATTTTAACTTTAGGGTAAAAATACGCACTTGCGTATTTCTGCCCCATTTGTAGGGGTAAGAGTACGCAATAGGCGTGACGAAAGATTTTGGAATACTCTTTCTTAATGTGGGTACACATTTACTATTCACAAAAAAACCTTCATTTCGGTAATAAACTTTAGTTTAACGAAGTTTAAAGCCAGTCTTGTAATATTATTTCAATAGCGCGCGAAAACAGCTCGCATGTGCCATAGTGTCGGTCTGACGTCACGCTTAGGTAAACATGTCATTGTGTCTATGCGTAGCGAAGAATGTAAACAAAACATTAAATTAATTCGTGTGATAAAAATGAATTCCAAAAATTATGAGTGGTGTGCAGTACCGCACTGTAAAAACACATCAATAAGAACACCCAACAAAGTATTTGTACATGTTCCAAACAAGAAATTAATGAGAAATAAGTGGTTAAAACTCGCACATCGAAACCCGAATGATATATATATATATATATATATATATATATATATATATATATATATATATATATATATATATATATATATATATATATATATATATATATATATATATATAGATATATTTGTCCTGGGCAAATCTTGCACTTTACTGTACAAATGTTTCCTTCCCGTTTCAGTTGCACACAACTGATTGCATCATTCCCATATGATGGTCTTGAAGACCTCAAATATATTTGACTTGGTGATTTATCAGATATTTGGGGTGTTTTCTATGAGGAAAAATACTACTAGTACTAGTAGGTGCTTATTAATTACAGAAATGAAGTTGTTTTATCGGGTCTTAACATGTTATTAACTCTGAAATAGCAACTTACAAGCTGTGAGGGAGCTAACCTCAAAAATAAACAATTACAAGTTTATTGTAAAAATAACTTATGAAAGCAAAATAAACTCGCATGAGTTCAAAACGGGTTTGATTCTATCAAAATTGGATGTATCCAGGATAAAGATAATAATACAATTTACTTACAAGGAAGTTCTCACGTTTCTAAACTCAGACGAGCAAAATTCTTCATTTGTTGGGAGGAAATCGCCCAACATTAATACATCAATCCTGGGCAAATTTGAGCTATTTGCCTTAACAAAGCTTGGTTCTATTGTTATAGTAGAGTGGAGTCGATAAAACCACACGTATAATAATAAAAAATCAATCAAAATGCGTAATCAGGAGTATTCACAACAACAAAACACAGTGAATGAGAGTACTGACAGCGGAGTTTACCAAAGCGTGACGTCATGCGCTGTGATTGGTGTTTCAGTCAGAATGGCCGATTGCAGTATTTTAATGGTTTATTTTATTGAAAATCTTAATAATATGAATTTTTTAAAAGAAATTAAAGAATTGTTTAAATTTTTTTTTAGTATGAATTTTCCCCCAAAACCATTAAATCGACAATTTTTTGATACTGTCGTCATGCCTATTGCAGATTTTGTAAAAACATGTTTTTCATTCAGCAGTAAACTTATAGAACTTCTGTCGATACTGAAAATGGGAAAACAGTATGTAAGCTCCTACCTTAGTAACATTGGAAAAATTTTATACTTTCGTAATTTCCGAAGACGACAGAAGATAACGTAATTGCGTATTTTTGCCCCCAACTATCCTAGATACAGAAAGATAGAGAAAATAATGAACTTTCAATTGCAACGATAAAATATATCCAAATTAATAATATAGACATTCTATTTTATTGAGGAAGTTCAAATTTTGAATAGATTTTATTTAAAATGTCAATAAAGTTTCAAAAGTAGTCAAGTTAAAGTGTAGAATTCGAAGAATTTCAAAAGATTAGAAAGAAATAGTTATCACTGAGAAAATAGATTTCTAAAATTATTGTATATTCAATTAAATTGTATGATATAGAAATATTTAAATTACCTGTTATAATAATATTCAAAATATTATGTATTATATCAAAAAGGAAATCATGATATTCTAGAAAATACCATTCAGGTAATAAGATTTTGTCAAAACAAAAGACATTATATAAGGACTTCCTCATATTCCTCAAGCAGTTCCTATTTTGTCTTCAACGTAGAACCATTGTTGGTTGAGATGAGATTCATTTGTTTTAATTCCTCCATATTGTATAGAAGTAAATATAAAATGAAATTAAAGTGAAAGTTATTATTGTGAAGTTATTGATAAAAGTGCAATATTGAAGGATATAATACCTGTTTGAAGTGAATTTCAATTCAATTAACAATACTGTATAAAATGAATATTGTGAATTGAAGTCACAATAGAAAATCGTAAGGTTAATAAGGAGTAGTTGAGAGTCATAGAACAAGAACAGAAGGCAAAAAGAAGAAGAAGGAATTGTTGGACATATAAAGAAGAAAGAATAACCAAGAAAGGAAACATCAATTGTGTGTTTTTGAAAGTTAATATGGTCAATTTTGACAATTAAATAAATATTTGCAAATATGAAAATAAAAGGGGTTAGAGAAAATATTGAACCATAATACTAAAAATTTTTATGATGAAATTTTTATGAAGTGTTCATAATAAATTATGTTAAAATTATAAAGTTAAGTTTATTGAAAAAGATAAAAAAAATTAATTTTCAAAATTATTGAATCAAATAATTGTAATCAAAATTTGATAAAATTAGTAAATACATATTTATATATATATATATATATATATATATATATATATATATATATATATATATACATACATACATAGACAAATTGAAAATGAAAGTATATTAACAGGCGCATTGTGTATGATGAAGATAATGAAACGTTGGGAAATTCATTTGAAAAATTGATGACTAATCAAATCCACCCTCTAACGGAACTAGTTTCATGAGAGCTGTCGAGATAGAATTCCCATTAATCTATCAAGGGATAATGTTAGAACATTTGGCGTCAGCACTCACACGATGAATTTCGCACGAATCATCAAACGGGTAAGAAAGGCCAATCGCTTTTTTGACGCGAAGTTTATCACGTTATGTTTCTTTAAGTTTAACCAATACCTTTATGAGAGAAAATTCACGTTATTAACAGATAACAACAATTAACTCAATATTTTTTCATCCGGCAAAACATATTTCCCAATTTTCGGCTAATCGTTTGCGAAGATGGGCAAATATACATTCCAACTACCATAATATTTAGTTTGTAAAATCGAAATTTAATTATGCAGATTGTTTTTCTGGATTGCTGTTAGAAAATTCGAAAGAAAGTGGGTACGATTTTGAAGTGAACTTTATGAATTATTTTTCAAATAACAGAAATTTTCCACTGAACTTTGAAATTGTCAAAGAAGTCACCCTGAAGGATGATATATTAATCAAAGTAAAAAAGTTTATATGTACAGAATGGCCTCATAAATTCCTTATATTTTGAAGCCATATGCGCGCATTAAAGACGAGTTTACTGTAGATAAAGATTGTTTACTGTGTAATAATTGTTTAGTTATTCCAGATAAATATATTTTGACAGACCTACATAAATGGCACAGTCTAAGAGCCCACGACACTAAACCTAGTTCGATAAGACTACCAGATGATATATATAATTAGTCACGTCATTGATAGGGGAACACGAAAAGGCCATGCTGCAATGCAAAAAACCTGGCAACGTCATAAAAAAAAATGTTTTTGAAAAAATCAGGTTTCTAGTATGATAAGACTTCCAATTTTTATTTATTCTTCGAAATAGGAGAGTGGTAGAACTATACGATAATGCAGTGCTGCAAGCTCCCCTGATTGGCCTAATCAGTGGCAGCAGCATGATATACGACGCCTCGTATCCAGGTATCTAGTATGATCGATCTCCACAAAAAACCAAAGCTCATCCGAAAGGTCATCAATTTCTGTGTAAGAAACACCACTGCTGCATTTTCCAAAAAGTGGAGAAAGTGGTTGCTGCAGCGATTGAAGGTCGCCCTCCGCGCGACTGCATTCGGCGTTTCAATTTAGTTTTGTCAGCAATCGACCGGTTCCTTCCGAATTTTACAGGTTGAATACGCGTCCCACGCTCACATATGAATAATTTTACGTGTCGTTGATTATTTAAACAAATTAAATCGGCAAATTTTATGTGATATTATTCGATTTTTCAGCCATTTTCATTTGTGTCGTATTCATAAAATGAATATATTGTTATAATAATTATTTAATTGAATTTTAACATAAAGTAATTTATTATTAAGTAATTTCTCCAAAAAGTAATGTTGTGAATCCAATTAATTGAATTGTATTTATAAATTTGTATTATATAGATAATAAACATTCTTTTTGATGTAAAATGAATGGAGATTTTCTGACTATATCAATACTTTCATTCATAAAAACTATTTAAAAAAATTACCTTATGCTGAGAAATTTTCACATCTTGCACATCTGTATTCAGGTAGTGTTTCGAATGAGGTTTTTTCTGAGAAAAATAAAAGGCTTTGATTCAAACCTCATACCACCATGTTTTCGGTCTTTGAAACAAAAATTATTACGCACTATATACGTCACCAGCATGTAGCTGAATTCAACTTCACCACATTGCGTAACGCTCTATTTCGAAGAGTACGGCTGGGAGATCCGGGAAAAACTTCAGCCTCTCTGATATACAAGTCAACCGCCGCCACTATTCATGGACGATATTGTAACGTGTAAATTCTCCACGTAACTACAGCCACTGCATTCTGCACTGAAATAGGTAGTTGCGTAGAACGAGAGTATCTAGACAGGGTCTTATTTTGCATGTAGCACGGAGAACATCGCTCTCTTTCGACAAGTGTCTGTTGAAGTGTTAAGTTAGAGTAAAATTATATTCATACCTAGTAAACGAATACTGTATTAAGGTTTATTAAATTTATTAAGTATCTGTGGCGTCTGATAGACGGTAAGTTATGAGAAGAA
>JARQZK010001230.1:0-11982 GCA_030704885.1 Cynegetis impunctata
TTAGTATAAATTTTCATTCATCATCGCAAGATATTCATATGATACTAGAGTTATAAATATATCAAAAATAGCTTTGCAAAATTCCATTGAACACGTTTCTTGTAAATATCGATTCTCATTATCAAAATGTAACATGCAACAGCATCTAGTTACTAGAGACGTGCTGTCAAGTCACAACATTCAGAGTTAATAACAAATTTCCTCGAAAAAAAATTACTTCAAGTGGGTGATTCGTGCATGTCACACCCAAATAAGGAAATAAGTAAACAGACGTCTTCTTCAACTTTCCGCAGTTCATGCTTATGCTGATCGTTTTAAGTCACGAAATCGTGTAGGTAAGGTCACATCAAATGCATATTTCATTCAAACTCAATTAAACCGTGGATACCTTGAATATAGTACTCTTCTACAGACGAAGTTAATGTTTTATTCATTTATTCATTTTCAAGATAGACACAAGGTTCTTCAATTAGCGAATTTCAATATATTTCAGAAATTAAACACTTGCAAATTCGATTTGGTGTAACTAATTTATTAATTCAGTTTTTTCGAATCTTGTAAACCGATTTATTTTGTATGCGTTGAGATAATATAGTCAATATGAATAAATGATCTCGTTACTAGGCTTGGAATGAATTATTGTGCTTTTAGCTTGAACGCATTCCACATAGTAATGAGACATTTAGAGATTTAATTCAATATTCGGAAGAATAATAAGAATATTTGTAGGCCGCTTCGGTGTCACCATTTGTCATTGCCAATAAAATTCTTGTTCCAATAATGCGAATATGATTACTCGATTGAATTAATTATTAGATACACACGCCTTGTGGAGCAAAGGACCAGAGTGATTATTTATGAAGCAGGAGGGATGGGTTCGAATCCTTGATAATTTATGGATAGTTTGTGTATGTTTATGAGTTACAAATAATTAATAAGCTTAGAAAAGTATTCGCGAAAGAAGTTGTGTGAAAAAGTTTGTTCTTGGCATGAAACGCGGTCAGGATTTGTAAAATCTGACGTTTTGGCTTATTTTACGATGCTAGCTTCAGGAGTTTGGGAAAGTGAGTTGTATATCGAGTATGTGATTCAAATCTACCTACTCCACGAACCGAATGCCAATTCTACTGAAGAGTAGGCTTCAGATTCGAAATATAGAAGCGATTTGATAAGAGGAATAAGCAGATTGAGACAACGCCATTGAATTGTTTCCAATCTATTCCAATTTACATTCGGTTCGTTGAATACGCAAATGTAGACCACTTACCCGAAATGCAACTTACTTTCCATTACACCTAAAGATGGAACACGAAAAGTTGATATTTTACAAATTTTTGCCGAGAAACAAGTGTTTTTACAAACACACACACACACACACACACACACACACACACACATATATATATATATATATATATATATATATATATATATATAACATATATATATATAATATTATATACATATATATATATATATATATATATATATATAATATATATATATACAAATAGATATATATATACATATATATATATATATATATATATATATAGGGCTATTGGGGATTTCGATAACGGTAAGAGATAGACGGATGGTTAAATGAAGGTAAAGTAGCATATTTCAGAGGTCAATTATATGGATTTAAAAAAATCTGATCTAGTTTTTCCAGTTCTGGAGTTACACAGGAAAAATCGAAAATTTCGAAATTCGTCTTTTGCCTATATCTTTTCATTTCTGGAATTTTACAAACAAAGTGTCACTTTGCCATTACAACTTTTTGTAGGCTATCCAAATATCTGAATAAAAATTATATACAGGGAATGGTATAAATTGGACAACTTTTAGTTTTCAAATACGGACCTATATTTTTTATTGCATTTTTTTGAATGCCAAGAGTCATCTTTCATATTTTCGTAGTATTCTCATCTGAATTACAGAGTGTTTTGGAAATATTGAACTATTACTAGTAAAAAACGTTTTTTCTAAATTGCAGCTGTAATTAAAAAAATATATCATAGAATAAGGTATAGAATGCTTTATTGTACTAGTTCAATATTTCCAAAACACTTTATGATTTAGATAAAAATAGAACGCCAATATGAAACATGACTCTTGGCATTTGAAAAAATGCAATAAAAATAACAGGTGCATATTTGAAAATGAAAAGTTGAGGGTGGCCCAATGTGTACGAAACCCTGTATATACATTTTATTCAGATATTTGGAAAGGCTACAACAAGTTGCCAAGGAGAAGTGGCAAAATTCAAAAAAAAAAAAAAAAAGATATAGATAAATTTTAGTTTTTTTCCTGTATAACTCCAGAACTAAAGAAGTTAGGTCAGATTTGTTTCATTTATATAATTAACCTCTGAAATACATGATATATATATATATATATATATATATATATATATCCAGGGTTTCGAAGCTGTATTGTTCCAGAGCTGTATCTAGGTTGATTTGAGTTCAATATACACTCTATAGATATTCAATTTCAAATTCGTGACCTAAACAATTAATATTCTTTACAAAAAAGTTCATTCTTCATCTGGAGGTTTCGAACCCATAAAAAAATCAAATTATTTTGAAACTGCTTCTGTTGATACACACAGTACAGATGTAATGATTACAGTTTTTTCTTTGCAGACTACCCTGCAGTCAGGGATAATACAACCTAGGATGGCTCAATTGGAGACTTTGGAAGCGAAAGTAAGTTACAATTACTAGCATTTTCTTCAGATATGTTTCTTTGTTGGTAATTTCTAGTGCATTACCATTTTTTACTGGCACAGACAACATATCAGCTCCCATTTTAAATGAATAAACCATTTCCTTCTCATTTATGAGTGATATTGTGAAATTTCATATTCTCACATGTTGGAAATGATTCATTTTTAATGATATAGTACTGCATCATTAACCTGAGGTGGAGTTATGTGATGACTGTCCATGAGAAAACGTAGAGCAGGTAATTTGATATTTTTAAAACTTTTTTATGAGGAATTTTGTGATTAAAAATAATATCGATTAATAATTGAAAGCTCATTCCATTATCTTTCACTTCCATGTATATAGTTTCGTTTTCCTTCGAAAATATTGCCAATACAATAAACAATCTTCTATTATTTTCAACAATAACTTTATTGAAATATTTTTAATAGAAAAAACTCGCAGTATTCCTGAACATTTCACTAACAATGTAAACAATTTGAATAATATGCTGAAATTCTAAATATTTTTTTCAGGGGAAAAAGTCTCGTTGTTTTGAGGACACATATTAATCTTTTTAGCAATTAATCTTCGAGGTTAGGTTGAATATTTAATATCGAAAAAATTAACATTATGAGTATTTCTGAAAATTCTACTAACAGTGTAAAAATTTTGAATGAGATGCTGAAATTTTAAATATTTTTGGAGGGAAAAAACACTATGTTTTCAGGACACCTATTAATCTTTGTACAACTTAATCTTGGAGGTTGGTATTGGTATTGGTAGGTGTGGATGGTGACTGATGCGCTGCGATCTATTAGATCTATTGTGCCCCATCTTCTTCTGCTTCTCGAGATGTTCGCATTTATAGCAGCCCCTCAAGCCTCAATACCTTCAGGAATTTGAGGATTTGAAGGAGGTCTATTCGTGATATTTATTCTACAGTCAACTGGTATGATCCCGGTGTGTTCAGTCTTTCATGGTGTACAGCATAGCACTCCATCAGTATATGGTGGTTTCTGGATGTTCCTTGCAGAATCTGCAGGTGCTGCCCCCCTCTAAGCCTAGCTTCCTAAGGTGTTCTTTGAATCTGCAATGTCCCGTTAGAAATCCCGTGATTGTCTTTAAACTAGTTTTGCTGGGGTTAATCAGTGTCTTCGAGCTTGCTCGGTTGAAATTGCCGGGGAGTTCTTTGGCCTGTCTCAGCCCTGGTAGTCTTTGCCAGTATGTTGCTCTCATTGCTTCTTCAGCTTTATGGAGTTCTTCTTGGAAGTAAGATTTTCCAAGTCCGCAGAATGTTCTGGCCCGATTAGTTGCGTTGACGCACCTTTTCGTGCCAGGGTGTCTGCTTGTTCATAACTCTCCACTTCAACGTGCCCCGGCACGTAGGAGTGGAGGTTAGGTTAGTTTAAATATTTTATATTGAAAAAATTTGTATTATGAGTATATAATTTTGAATGAAATGTTGAAATATTGAATACTTCTTGATGGGAAAAACTCTCTACATTTCAGGGACACATCTTTAACTTTGTAACAATTAATCCTAGAGGTTATGTATGGTAAATTTCATATCGACAAAATTTCATAATAGTATAAAAAATTCGAATGAGATGCAGAAATTTTAAATAGTTATTGTGGGGAAAAATACGTTCAGGACACATATAAATCTTTTCAACAATTAATCTCAGAGGTTAGAGGATGAACCAAGAGACTTCAAACGCTATAGCACTATAATAGTTCTCAGGATAATACACTGTCCGTCGTTTTTTTCTATTCGAAATTTATCGGTTATCGCCTGAATCTCTCCAATCTGTATACATAGAAAGATATAATGTTACACCATTATATTGCCCCATAATATGAAGGGTTTAGATTTTTATTGGAAGCCGAAGGATCGCTGTGAAACCTCCCACACAGCGCTCCGAGATATGATGTTACATTACCGTTCTAGCCAGAGGCGTAGGTAAAAGTAAGGTGTGGACGAAAAATAATGCTGCATTGACATGATCATTCCTGAAAATTTTCCTACTATTTCATCGATATTTTCTTGGTTTTTTAATTTTCAGTTTAACTCGAATTAGTAGTTAAGTACTTTTTCAGAGTCGCTATATGTATATCTACAAACAAATTTGGAAAGATAACCAAATTGATAATTCAAAGTAACTAATTGTTTGGGCCGATACTTGATGAAAATCTATTATAATATTGTAAAGAAAACTTCACAGTTTTAGATTTTCACTAAATTTTGTTTACATGACAATTGTTTCGCTAAACACAGTGGCTTCTTCAAATGTATAGTATATAGGTACTTTTACAATAAGAATATTGAAAGTAGAAGGAAGGGAATATGCAATAAGAATGGGGAAAAACCTAAACGTAATCTCTTAGCAGGTAGACAGTACAAACTGAATGACATGGAAAAAAACAACAGGTACAAATATTCAATATTACATTTAGAAAATATTTAATAACGATGAATTATTCATATCTAATTGGTCATTTAACAAACTATTGGATTATTTCATACTTTTGATTTCAGGAGCCTCTAATGAATTGAGTTTATAGTCTTACTTTTCTAAATTCACTATTAAAAATAGGATTATGTTCCAGGAGATGTGATGCATAGGTAGAACCTACTTTTTCCTTGTCCTAACTTCTTTTATGCTCTGATATTCGAACTCCAAAGTTCCTGCCAGTTTAGCCAACATATACTTTATTGTAAAAGTTAATATGTACTATACATCTGAAAAAGCCACTGTTTTTAGTGAAACAATTGTCATGTTAACAAAATATTGTGAAAATCGAAAACTGTGAAGTTTTATTAACAAGGTAATAATTCAAACATTTAACCATCCCTCGCCACTTCAATACATCAAATCCTGGGTCAAATATTAGACGGCATCTTGAAATTCAGAGATTCTTCATCTATAGGTACATATATACTAATATAAAAATATGAAGAGGAAGAAAGTTTCTATGTTTGTACGTTTGTATGTAAGAGATGTAATCTCCGAAACTACTCATTTGATGTGAAAAATTCTTTCACCAATATTTAGAATGGACTTTCCGGGTGGTGTAAATGGGCTATTTAAGATTTAGATAAAATTTAATGGATTTTAGCGGTCGAGCGAGTGCATTTTTTCACGAATGAACCCATAAAAAAGTTAAATGTCCCTGCTTCTAACTACGAGAATTCATCTAATTTATTGGATATATCCTTAGATATTAGCATTCTTTGAAGAGACCTTGCAAAACGTATTCGCGCCATTTACTGAACTGTTTTCAGTTCTTTGAAACTCGAATTTGCACTTATTGAGGCCACTAGCGGTAAAAATAGAGTTAATATTCAACAGGTAATCAAACTAATCGACAGCCTTTGATGTGATTATAGTTATTTATGAACAATTCATTATTAGTTGGATAATTACATAGACATCAATTTCTAAAAAATTCAATATGATTAACTTATTTTTACTGAACTGTGAGTTTCTCAATCTCAAGATCAACAATGAACTAAATTATAATGTTTCTTACGGTAATCAAAAATTTCTGACTCTGGAACAAGATTGAGATTCATCTCATATAAAATTCAAATGCATCTATTGTCCTTTATTTACTATTATTAATCGTATTTGAAAAAATCAGAAAAAGTTTTATTATTTTTTACTTCTAAAAATTTGAAGTGATTATTCAAATTATTTTGACAACTCAACGACCTTTTTTAGTGAAAATATATTAAGAATTTGAGATCATATTTTAGAGCCCCAATATCGAAGCAATTCGACATGACAGTAAGCCGATATATTATATATTTTTCAGTAAAACTATTTCAAAACTATATCGAATACCTATTTAATTACTTACCTGTTGTAAATATGAAATAACACTCACAGAAATGTTTATCTACCAACTTCCATGCAATTAAGTTTATTTCCATGATCGCTGTATTGAAGTTGCTTTGAACAAGAACATATTTTATCAATTTTTTAAACCTTATAGTAATAACATGCATAATGGATTAGTTGCTAACTTGTTATAGATTCATTAGATATTCTTGGGATTGCTTAAGTTTGGCCATAGATCGAAGTTCTAACATGTGTGGTCCGCACTTTATTTATTGAACTTGCAAATTATCTATATTTTCTATATGTATATATATATATATATATATATATATATATATATATATATATATATATATATATATATATATATATATATATATATAGATATATATATATATATATATATATATATACAGGGTGAGTCATTGATATGGGAAAGCTTGATTGCACCTACACCGTTAATGATATCGAAACGAACCAAACGGTTCTGCAAATGGGTGGTCAGAGTGCAGTTCGTAAAATTATTTTGCTCTTTCCAGGGTGTACCATTTTTACGGAGCAAATTTTAAGATCCTTTTTTTAAATGGCATTCTATAAATTTACACATATTTGAATTTGTCCTTTATGGAGATTTGTAAATTCGTTAAGTTTTTGCAAATCGCTTCAGCCGATCAGAAGTTATTTAATTTTTTCTGAAAATCAATGCCTTTGCAGGCATTTTTTTCAAAAATCGCAGGGCACTTAGTTTTTTGATTATCAAGTTGTTATTCGGGCTGTGTCTAAGTAATTGTTCTCTGTATCTTTTGACGGAGAGATAATCTATTTTAATTGTGACATTACCTTACTGTGACACATTGATTATGGTACACTTTGAAATGCCATATCTTGATTTTTTCAAATGGCACTCTATTTATTTGATAACTTAGTTCCATTGAATATGTCATTCTTCATCTTTTGTATATTCATGTTTTTTCCAAAAGTTGATGGTTTAGAAGATAATCCACATTTTCAAAAAAATCAACACATTATTTCATCTTTTAAACGAGTGACATGAAAAACAATAAATTCTGATAACAGACGTCAACGTAAATGCTGCGGGCGTCAATTTCAAAGTTTGATGAGAAATTACTGAAAACAAATTATAGAAGCTTAGTACAGGGTGTCCCATTTTGGGTACTTTTGAATGGTATCTCCGTTATTTTTGAAGATAGAGGGTTGCGATTTTCGCGACACTGTGCTACTTTTTCGAAAAACTGAAGATGCCGTCAACATAATTTTAATAACTCTTTTAGTTTTTAAGATACAAGGCCTTTTTGAAAATGTTGCATTTTGGGATTGCCGTTATCCTTCATCTTATCGAAAATGTAATATAACATTCTTATAGATTGTTTTCCGTAGAATGCATCGTTGTAGATAATCTTTGTTACATGTTTACTATTTTTGAGTTATAAAGAAAACTTATTTTTTTCTAAATGGAATACCCTGTATGTTTATAGACTATTAAATTTGTCTTTTTACATCTTTTCAAAAATATATGATACTATAAACTTTTTCTCAGAAACGCGCAAATAAAAGACAATTTTGTGAAATTGAATGCATAAATCAATAGGAGGCCATGGATAACAACAACGAACAAGTGAAAGTCTGTTATCAGAATCAATTGTTTTTCATGTCACTCGTTTAAAGGATGAAAAAATGTGTTGTTTTTTTTGAAAAGGTGAATTATCTTCTAAACCATCAACTTTTGGAAAAAAACGTAAATATAGAAGAGATAAAGAATGACATGTTCAATGCGACTAAGGAATCAAACAAATAGAGTGCCATTTGAAAAAATCAAGATATGGCCTTTCAAAGTGTACCAAAATCAATGTGTCACAGTAAGGTAATGTCACAATTAAAATAGATTATCTCTCCGTCAAAAGATACCCAGAACAATTACTTAGACACAACCGAAATAACAACTTGATAATCAAAAAACTAAGTGCCCTGCGATTTTTTAAAGAAATACCTGCAAAGGCATTAATTTTCAGAAAAAATTAAATAACTTCTGAACGGCTGAAGGGATTTGCAAAAACTTAACGAATTTACAAATCTCTATAAAGGACAAATTCAAATATGTATTGAAATATATAGAATGTCATTTAAAAAAAGTATCTTAAAATTTGCTCCGTAAAAATGGTACACCCTGTAAAGGGCAAAATAATTTTACGAACTGCACTCTGACCTCCCATTTGCAGAACCGTTTGGTTCGTTTCGATATCATCAACGGTGTAGGTGCAATCAAGCTTTCCCATATCAAAGACTCACCCTGTATATATATATATATATATATATATATATATATATATATATATATAATTAAATCATATTCTTAGTATTTTTCAAGAACTTTTGAAGAGCTGGGAAAATGTGAGTATTACCTGCAAGATCTCATCAATACAAAATAGCTTCGTATTTATTTTCGTATTTCATATTCTATAATTTTCACATATTTGATGATATATTTATTAATTTATTTTTAATAAAAACTCAGAAGAACTATTATAAAAATATGTTCAGCCTAACCGACAAAAATGTTCGGGGTCACTTAGTTCCTCTTCTTATCCATAAGAGTAAAAAAAAACGAGTGACCAGCAGAGCTCCGACACTCTATTGTATTTTCACTCATTCTCGTTTTTTTCTTCACATACAAATTCTCAACCTCCTAAGTTAATTTGGAGGGGCTGCAGGGATGTATAAAGCTTGAATACCTGTAAAAGTGCATGAAATTTCTACATATAAATTGTGCTGGTGAGAGAAAACATCTGAATTCCCCAGATGGCACCTTCGTTATATCAACCAAATTCACATACAAAAATCAAATCATGAAAAACTTACTAGTCGACCATGGTCAATTTCATACATTACATAAAGTGAACATTCTTTAATAATTTAAAAAATTATCAAACAACTTTCCAAGGAAGCTGGTTTCTATTTGCTCCCCAATACAAATCGTGGTTAGTAACACTGGCTGGATAACAATCCAGAGCGCCATCCCACCAAAGATATTGGGAAACAACAATTCATCGCTTGGACTGACACGATTCTACTGAGGAAACAATCAAGTCAGAATACTGATCCATAAAAATTATGATCACATACAAAATTTCAATCTTCTAACTGAATTTGTGGTGGAGAGGCGCATTGCTCGAAAAACAAAATCAATTAAAAGCTGTGGAAGTGCGCAAAATCTTGAGAACCACGAAAAAATATGGAATTTAAAATCGTGACGGATGAAGACAATATTTGAAACCACTACAGTGCTTTTCCCTACCATTTACTCAATCTACGTAAGATATTCAGCCATCTAAATCAATTTGAATGAGTTTTTGACTTGCGAAAATCCTCAAAAATCTTGAAAAAACAAGAAACATTCATAAAAATGGCACCTGTCACAGAATAGTATATTATTCAACAAGCACAAAATGATTGCTATTTTTCATGAGGGTGAAGTTTGCGACACGAGCTGCAAGCGAGTGTCGCAATTCACCCGAGTGAAAAATTGTAATTTCGTGCGAGTAGAATACTATACTTTGTCCACGACTTCCTCGAAGAAATTAGTAATAATCTGCATTTTCAACAATAAAAATAGTTATCAAAAGCGTTGACATAACATTTTCTGTGTTCACTGAAAACTGCATACTCACGTAAACGTCAACTATTTCACTTGACATCGATTCCATTCCTTTCTTTCACTCTGATAAAAAAGAAATGGGCATTATATTGAATATTAGTTTAATAATTTGCCTAAAAGTTATCTTAGTTACATAAAACCTAAAAATCTAATAACAATACTATCCCAACAATGTGAATGATAGTCTCAAGTTTGGACATACGTTTCGAGTGTGACGTCATGCAGTGTATAATAAACCATTATACACACTAGTGAATAATAGGTATAATTGTACTTCAGGAAGCACACGTATAATGAATGATTTATAGTACAGTCGTGGACAAAAAAGTTTATATAGCTAAAACATACCTTAGTAGCAAGAACTCACTCCATGTACAAACGTTTTACCCTCTGACTCAATTTGGAGGAGGTTTGGGGGTTCAAAAATCATCTAAAAAGCCTAGAAGGATGAATTCCAGATAAGTTGGTCATAATTAATTTCTACACCTACAAAAAGGCTAAAATCTTGACAGAATTTATCCAGATTGTGGTAGTTTTGTTCTGCGTCAAGTAAGATATCAAAAAAAATTCAAGAATTTGTGGTCTAGGAGGTCTAAAATGGATAAAAAAAACTTCTCCTGCACCTGACTGTTGACTGTCAACGTAGTGCAATAGCCTTATATTTTAGGCGAAAATACTACTAAAATTCGAATGCTCAATATTATTAAACCGCTGTGGAAACTCCGGTGTATCTACGCCAATGTCTGCAATCTTTGCTGTTAGGGTGGTACGACTTGTGATTCCCATATGCATATAATTTATTATTCGAGATGGCAGATTGTATGGTTCGAATCTAATAGGTTACCGTCGTTCACAATTATTCAAAAAACCCATACTTGTCTCATCTGATGGCATAAACAATGGATATAAGAAAAGTTCCATACGTAATGATTCAACATTACTGTTTTCATGACCTCTCGGTCACTACTGAAGGTGGTTATCAAATAAATTTGCATTTGTCAATATTTTTGAGTAATGATTACAATGTAAGTACCTAACCGAAGTGGGAATATTTATTTAGAGGAACTCTTGTAGAAAGTGAAAATACTCCACAGCTGGAATTTCTACAGCAGCTTAGGCGATAAAATCCCTTTCGAAAGAACGAAAGTACGTACAACAACGGTCAACATTTACAATGAAATGAATTTAATACTTATATAATGTGCGGAAAGTTTTTCAAACTGGTGGAAAAATATTAAGGAAATAATTATGAGTATCATATCCGAAATTTAGGCTTCTAGAGCTTTTTGGTGAGTGTAAGCAATTTGAGGGTTGAAAATTTGTACGTAAATTTATGATAGGAAAATGCTTTTTTAGCGGTATAAACATACAAATTTTATCATATTGAGATATTTCAATCAAAAGAAGAGACTATATATATATATATATATATATATATATATATATATATATATATATATATATATATATATATATATATATATAATTTATATATATTAAGATATATATATAAATATATATATATATAATATAATATATATACTATATATAATAATTTATATATCATATATATAATAATATATACTATAATATATATATATATATATATATTATATATATATATCTCAATATATATAAAATTACGTGTCACGTTGTTTGTCCGCGATGGACTCCTAAACTACTTAACCGATTTCTATTTTAATCAAATTTGCACACCGTGTGCAGTTTGATCCAACTTAAAAGACTAGGATAG
>JARQZK010001231.1:0-7500 GCA_030704885.1 Cynegetis impunctata
TATTCGATTTCCAATTCGTCCGATTTTTCTTCCACTGGAAGCTGTGTTGGAAAACTATAACTTTTCAAGAATATTTCCATCGTCAATCAAGAAAATTTTATGCCCCCTCTAACTGGGAAAAATTGCATTTCAAAAACCAACATTCCATGGAAGCAAAAAAATGAAAATTTACCAACCCCCATTGGTCAACACTTCCCCAAAGTGCTTTTCATCCAAAAACTCAAACTTAGATAATTTTTCCGACAACCCAATTTCCCATAATTTCGGGGCTAAACAAAAAAAAAAAAAGCCCACAGGCTTGATGATTGCAATTGGCTGTCCCGAAAGTTACCTTCATTTGCATTATTAGAGCTTCGGTCCAAACATTCTTCTGTGCTAAACCCTGGTAGCTTCAGCCGGCCCACCTGAAAAATTATTTTGGGAATGAACTAAAAAGGGGAAAAATTGTATTTAAAAATTAAAAATTGGAAAGGTTTCATTATTATATATTTATTATTTATATATTAATTTATATATATATATTATATATATATATATATATATATATATATATAGATAATTTAATATACCATATTTATATATATAATAATATTTATTAAATTAATATATATATATATATATATATATATATATATATATATAATATTCTTAGTTTTTGGCAGGGGTAAAGGGATTATTCCAATAATAGGAGTTATGCCTATTAAAAATTCGGTTTTCTCAAATTTTGCCTATTTTACTGTTATTAAATAATTTACCATCATGCTTCGTTGTTCTAGGAAGTACTAAAACAAGAATGGATTTTAATTTTTTAACATTTGGATGTCTTACAGGTGGTCTCGTTTTATCAAAAGTTCCCATAGCCACTTTAAAGCCAGCTCCTTCTCCAATTAGGACATTTTCTTTTGGCACCCTGACATCTTCGAATGTAATTCCTCTTGTATCCGTAGCCCTTTGTCCCATATTTATTTCCTAAAAGAATTCATAGTATCTCATTTTATGAACGATAACTACATATAATCTCTACTATATGAAGGACTTCACCTTTCTTCCAGGTTTTACACCTGCCCACTCTCTCTCAACGATAAACCCAGTGAAAGCTTTACTTGGAGGCACATTTCGATCAGGATTAGTACGCGCTAATACAAAGTACCTGAAAAATATTTCAATAAAAGAAATATAATATATATATATATATATATATATACCTATATGCCGACGATGTGAATAGGTACCGGTATGATGTAGTGTTTAAAAATAATTTTACAATAATTTGAATTTTAATGTGACTATTTGTTTCTGCTTTTAATTGTTCAAATTTGGTGATGATGGCATTTATAAGTTACTCTCACTGACTTTGTTCTGAACATGTGCACTTTTGTTGTTAACGTCAAGATTAAATTTGTTTTAAGATCTTTGCATACAATCTCATGGACACTCATTCCCTGATGATGCCAATAAACATTGTCGAATTAAATGTGATTAGACAAAACCTTGATCACAAAGAATCGAATCTAAGTTTATAACGTTTAAAAGTTCACTTATACAGTTATCTCAAATTCAATGAAAATCTGATTTATTACGAGTAAGCCACACCACCAATCGTAATCCAAATTGTTTTCTTTTAATATGTACATTCAACAGATATCACAGATATTCTAATCAAGATTAGGAAAGTTTTTAAAGATTTACTCAGAAAATTTAATATACCTATGACTTCTGAAAGTTCAGTCAGGCAGTTTTCTAATATTTTATGAAACTTTGGATTGATTGGGCCAATACATGATGTAAACTAATCGAAATATTAAAACAATGATTTATAAAAACAATTCACACTTTTATTAATATACGCACCTTTCGGTGAAACTTCACCTTCTTCAGATGCTAAATGCAAACTAGATATATCTTTCAGTTATATCGAATAAGAAATAAATAAATGACAAATTGTATAGAAAGGGTGAATAGAAGGATGGTTACAAATATTTAGTGACATATTTAAACTCCATTCTAAACTGCTGGGCAGTTAGTTCGGTAATCGAAAAGATTCAGAAGGGGGCTTGTAGTATGATCAATTGGATATTCAATAGGAGACCTGAATTTTTATATTTATATATCTGTAATGATTCTAGAATATTAAGTTTAAATACCCTTATTTTCAGCATTTAATATTTTGAAGTCACCAAAAATAATATCACTTTCATCGGAATTTCAAGTAAACACTCAAATCACATTTATCTAAGCACAACATCATTATTGCTTACCGTACCGAAAATAACCTAGGAAATAATTTAAAAAATAATAAATCAAAAGTCACAAGAACATATAAATCAGTAGTTTTTAAAATTAATTTTGGTGATTATGATAAGTTTTACATTGGTAGAACTTTCAGAAGCTTTCAGACCAGAATTTCAGAACACAAACGTTGCTTTGTTAATAAAAAGTCGAATTCATATTATGCGAACCATTCGATCCAAGAAAATCACACATTCAATTTTGACTAATTAAATGCTGAAAGTAAGGAAATTAAACTTAATTTTCTAGAATCATTACATATTAATAAATACAAACATTCAGGTATCCTATTCTATAGCCAATTGATTATAATACAAGACCCCTTCTGAATCTTTTCAAAATTACCGAACTACCTGACTAGCAGTTTAGAAAGAATTTTTCCTATTTCACTAATTCCATCCTTCTATTTACCGTTTCTACACAATTTATCATCTATTTATTTGTTGTATTCGATATAACGGCGAATTATATATCACCGAAAAGTGTGTCATGTGTATATTATTTAATAAATGTGTAAATTGTTTTTATAAACCATTGTTTTAATATATTCAATGAAACTTTGATTTATTACCAGTTGGCCACACCAGCATTTGTAATCCACATTTTTTGACCGTTGATAATCCATTCGTCTCCTTTTTTTTCAGCCTTGGTTTGGATAGCTGCCACATCTGATCCTGCTTCCGGTTCAGTTATGCAATAGGCCTACAACATGAAAAAGTGTGAGAAGTAAAGCACCGTCAATAAGGTCTTAATTTTTCCTCATTTTTGTTCAGTTCCACATACAACCTCAATCCCCTAAGTCAATTTGCAGGGACTGTGGTAGAAAACAAAACCTTGACACACACAAGAAAACCTAAAATCTCTACATTAAAATAGCGGTAGTTGAGTGAAACGGTTGAAAAAACCTCCCCAACAACAAATCAAACCACGTACGAGATTTCAACCCCCTAGCTCAATCTGGAAGAACTGTGGGGGTACCTACTCAAAAACTTTAAAATTTCAAAAAATAACAGTTCATAACAGTTCATAAACCAGTTTGGACAGAGTTTGATGGTTCGAAATTCATGCTGCTTTCTAGGTCCATATGCCCTCTAAAGAGTCATATGCTAAATTTTGGATATGATATTCTTAATTAATTTCCACATCTTTCGCCACCAGATCGAAAAATTTCCGCTCATACACGTCCGCGCTACTTTCTTGTCCAATGCTTGAAATCGCCAATTAACAGAATTTACAAAAGTTTGGTTCTGCCTCGAAAAAAAATCCAAAATACTAGAATTTAGGTCGGATGGAAGCCGCTGAATACACCAATATATAATATCGTAATCTACCACAAAGCTATTAGAGATTAGGAAAAAACTCAAAAAAAAACTGTATCGCAGCGAGCTGCATGAGTAGAGCAGGTTTTCATAACGTATCCAGCTTAAAAAATATATTTCCAAATAAAAAAAAAATGCGCCCTCTAATGTGTGAACAATTTTATTTTTCACTTGTATATAATATGTTTATTTCACCTTGGATACGGTTGCTATAAACACACTCATTATGCCCTAGCCCATTATGTCCGCATTTGAGGGCATAATGGATTCAAAACGCCCGCTCATTGTACTAGGAGAAATGAAGCAAATTTCATTGATTAAATACTTCATAATCCTTGTCGTATACGACTCTGGATTTCTCCGGCAATGAATTATTCGCAGCTTTGGCTGCATTTTCTATGATATTCTTGGGTAAATTCATTTTCATTTCCATTATTTCTATAAGACTACACAGAGAAAGCAGCATGACATTCACTGAAATATGATGACAAAAATATTCACAAACGTCAAAATATCAACAAATGACATGCTTACTATGAGAAGGAACATAGATAGGAGCAATGAAACGATTTTAAAATCGCTTTTTCATCATAATATAATAATTTTTTCGTGAAAAATAAAATCTTGTATGCACCGCGTGCGTTACTAGATCCTTATGCCCATCGGGCAACATTCATCCCTCGGGCCAGAGGCCCTCGGGCCGAATGTTTCCCTCAGGGCATAAGGATCTATATAACGCACTTGGTACATAAATAACTATTTATTTCGCATTCAAACCTATTCCATTCAATATATCATACGAAACTACCTACTCACAAACTTTCAATCCTGTTGCTCTAAAATTACGCCCTTTATCATGTAAACAAGATTTATTTCTTCCCCCAGGGGGACAACCCCCCAACCAATTCGAACCAAAACCAATCCCATTCAAGATATCATACAAAACTACCTAGATACAATTTTTCAACCCTATTGCTACAAAATTTTTACATTTATTTTCCCCCCAGGGGGGTCAATCCCCCAACCAATTCGAACCAAAAACAGTTTTATAAAAGATATCGTACGAAACTATTTATTTACAAACTTTCAACCTTATTTCTTCAAAATTGCAACCGTTATCGTATACACAAGATTTATTTTTCCCCCAGGAGGGTCAACTCCCCAACCAATTCGAACCAAAAACAATCATATCCAAGATATCATACTAAACTACCTATTTACAAACTTTCAACAACCCTATATATATATATAATATATATATATATATATATATATATATATATATATATAAAATATACATACATATATATATTATATATATAATATAATATATATATAATATATATATTATATATATATATATATATATATATATATATATATATATACAGAGGCGCCGACTTATGAAAAATATTGGGAGGGCCCATACTGGAGGTCTTGCCGCAAGAAATTTTCTGATTTTTAGATGAAAAATAGTGAGTTTTAAAATTTTTTAATGCATTTTAGAGTCATATGGTCAACATTAGAACACCGAAACCTCAACTCTCGATAACACGGCACTTCGGGAAACTAAAGAAGCCTGACACATTTTTTTGGCATTGAAAAACGAAACAAAACATAAACAGGCACGGTATTTTCTTAAAATACAGAAATAATTATGTTTATAGACTGTTACAGAGCAGTGAATACATAGCTCCGAAAACACTGAAATTATATTTGTATAAAGCCTCAACTACCAAGTTTAAAGTATAAAACATAAAATATTGCTGTCACAAAGTAATAGCACTTTGATTTAATAAGTGAAATAGCTAATTTCAGTTCACTTGGAATAAGGTTGAGGGTGCATTTAATGAAAACAATATCTCAAAGTTATTGCTTTGAAAATATTTAAGTATTATAATATAATAAATATAAACATATTTAAGTATTTGAAAATAACTAATACAGTAATATAGTAATACAGTACTAAACTAGTACTCATATTTTCAAAATGAAAATTTGACATTATTTATGTATTTAATTCTATCTTTCATAAAGATTTTTTATATTGCTCTAAATACCAATACTAGGGCTAGAGTGTTTTTAGAAAGGTGCAAATGTCGAACGTCTGACTCCATTACTGAATATTAAGTCGTTGATGACTGGTCGGATATCCGATTCATCCAAAACATCTCGGTGGGCATGAAGAACAGCCAAGTTGTTCAATCGCTTCTATCCCATTGTTGATGGGAGATATGACTTCAGACGTCTAAGGATCCTAAATCATCGTTCTGCTGTTGCTGTCGTGATTGGAACTACTTGGAGAAGCTTAACGCACTTCACTAATTCACATAAAATTTCTCCAACTGCAGACTCTTGTGGAATGTTACATCGCGCATGTTTTTGTTTTTATTAGCGATATCGGCTAACATATTCAAGTGTAAGCGCAGTCTCTCAATGTCTAGGTCGTTTTTGAAAACTCAGTTGATTTTTCAAACATTGTTTCACCTCTGTTTACTAATAGCAAGTACTCTAGGTCAATTTCAATGCCCTGTGTGAGTCCAGTTGATGCAAACCGCTCAGTAATGCAAGATTGCACCTTTTCAAAAACTTCAATGTAAAGAGGTTTATAGTATTCCTTCGGGGGTTTGAAAGTGTGCGGAGAGCAGGCTTCGATGTTTTCCTTTTTCTTTGGTATTATACTCGATTCCGAGGAAGCAAAAGATCACTATCTTATGAAGGTTTTTCTTTCAAACACAATTCCGAAAGTGTGCAAAACTATCACGCCTTCCATTGCGCATACAAATCAATCCCTCATATATTTTTTTTCAGATCAGAAATATTTATATGCGGGCATTGAATTTTTTCATTTACATCCTCTACAGGGTTCATTGCATGGCAATAAAGACGTAAAAAAATAAGTCTTGAATTGTTACATTGACTCAAGGGTGCCTGCATATTTGTATCCCTCCATTGTTTTGTCCTATGGAGAAAAGGAAAATGAAAAATACCAACATCATTTTGCAATTTTACAAAGCATAATATAACTAATAATTTTCTTAAATTATTGGGGGGGCTCCGCCCCCCCAAAAATTTTATTGAGGGGGCTCGGGCCCCCCCAAGCCCCATGGAGTAGGCGCCTATGTATATATATATATATAGATATATGAAATCGACTTTTTGGTGCCAAGTATCTTGGTCCTAGGTCCAACTTTGCTAATCGCACCCATTTTAATAAGCAGGTTTTCAAAGTGAAAACCTGCTAAAACATGGCTTGATCAGAATAGAATTGCATAGTAAACGGAGTAATAAAATTTTATTTTTACAAGACCGTATTGATTTTATTTACAAAGAATTGCAACTTATTACAACTACCTCCACTACTGGTTGAATACTGATTTGCTCATTTCAACCTTTTTTGGCTCTTGATGAATTAAAAACACGTACTGAATCTGGTGGGAATATCTCAGTACACTTGGAAGTTAAAAAATAAAAATTTAAAATGTCTGATATATAGATCTCCCTATGTTCCGTGAACGAAACCCTCATGTCCCCTTCTTCAGATAGCAAATTGGCATTACTTTAAACCAAAGAATACTATCTTAAATGTTTCCTACTTAGAAAATACCCTATATATTTAGTGAATACTCACAGCTAGTAAAGGTTCTTCAAGAAGCCTTCCCAAGTACTTTTTCTGTTGTTCATTGTTGCCTGCTAGAATAAGAGGTGCTTGCTGAAAAGGTATAAGTAGTCAATAAGAGCAATTCACCTCTATAACAATATAATATAATCTCAAATTTACTGCGAATTTTCAAATAGTGCTTATAATAACCTCTGCTTTAATTCATTCGTTCAAAAAATAATAGAAATGCTCTCATTTTATTCCAGAGAAGAGTTGAAATTATGAATTATA
>JARQZK010001232.1:0-11895 GCA_030704885.1 Cynegetis impunctata
GATTCAATGATAAAACTGTTCATTGAGAGCTAAAACATTCAATTCATAGTGAAACTTTTCGAAAAGTCTGAACTCAAGTTCAAGATTTTTACGCCTAGCTTTGATATTAGCGAATGTCTCAATGACATCAGTCAAGCTTACACGTCAAGTCTTTTTCTATGCTAAAACAGCTGAGTTAACTAACCTTTTCTGGCCAGCAGTTGATCTTAAATAATTATGTACTCGTGAAAGAGTAGAAAAAGAAAGTTCTGCACAGTTGCTGGCTGGTGTACACAAAAACATCTTAAGAGCTACCCTCACTTACAATTGGTAGAGATCTTTTGACAAAATATATCTGTTCAATTGTGACAGCGACATTTCTTCTGTAATAGATGTCTTTTCTTTGCACAGACCTTTCAAATGATGACATTCAACAACAACAAAAATAGAGCTTCAATGTCCGTTGAGTGATTAGTGTATGAATCTGAGTGAAAACAAAAATTCTGCATAAAAAGCTCTTGGTTTTTTAGCAAAATTTAACTGGCCTTCACAATTTGCCGCCCCTAAACATTTGCCGCCCTGGGCCCATGTGGCCCATGCCTAAATCCGGCCCTGCGTATTTTAATTTATATATATACTATATAACTATATACTATATATATATATATATATATATATATATATATTGATATATATATAGTATATATATATATATATATATAGATATATATAGGAGGTGAATGGCACCAGTAGGTCGCCACCCTCTCCAGTAATTGGCCACTTTCAAATTTCTTCTTTGGATAACAAGAATTCTACAAATATGTCGAGACCACCTCTCCTCGGTTTGATAACTGAATCACATTTCTATAGAGCCCCTGCAATTTTTCACTGACCCTACAGATGGCATAAACGTTAGGTATAGTTGTTGTATAATTTCGCGCCAATTTCACATGAAGGTTATGTATAACTGTTGGGCGATCATACTAAGGTAAGTGGATTACATTTTAATTATTTTTTCTTGAAATAGTGGTTACATTTAAAAAAAAATTCGATGTGAGTTTCATTAAAGAGTGCAGTATTTCATGTGTTGTTCTTTTTCTTCAGTATATGATTAGCATTTATACCGCATATCATCGGGTGGCAATTATTAGTCAAACATTTCATTGGTATCCCAAAGATTGCCACAACATGGCGAATTATTGGTATCTCTGTGGATATTTTTAAAAAACTAAACTGTTATGATTTCAAAAGAAGACTAATATTATAAATATGAAATACCAGTCAATTTACAACTCGCTGGCATAGACGGAACCAGTAGTGCTGCATGGGTGGCAATTTTTGGTTATGACTGTGGCACTTATTAGATCGTTTTACAGAAAGTTCGAAAAAGACAGAACAAAAGGTTGAAAAAATATTTTTTTTCGTTATTCTGAGAGTCTATGGTAAAAGCTATAGCTGAGGTGAAACATGGTAGTTCCATAAAAGCGGCTTACGGAGAAATATAAGATGTTACCACGAAGAAACTTTGGGAAACAAAGTCTCTGGGAAGACACCAGAGAATAAAAAATGGGCCCTAAAACTATATTGATGGAAAATGAAGAACAACGTTTAGTGAAATGAAATTATTGATATATCTAGAATGGAGTTTTTCCTCTTGTGGAAGAGATATTTTTTTGAATACATTGAAGAAAATTGGTCATTAATAATGAGCATAAGCCTGGAAAAAAGTGGTTCAAATTATTCATAAAATATAAATATAAAAATATAATATAATATATATAATATATTATATATATATATATATATATATATATATATATATATATATATATATATATATATATTATATATATATATATATATATATTTATAAAATATCTCTAGAAATATTATGACGATGAAGAAGCCTTTGGCTGAATTATCAAAGTTTGGAGAAGAATTTTTTTTTTTTTTTAAAATGATCTAAACATGAACCGATGCAAATAATAGGGTAGAAAGTATTGGACACAGACTTAATGCCGCGGCCAGTCTTCACTAGAGAAATCTTATTCAAACGATAAAATTTCAGATCCGTCTTGATAAACATTCCCCAGAATCTATTCAAGAAAAAAATAATGAAAATACTGTCAAAAAACGCCACAGAAATTGGTTGACATCGTTGAAAAAGAAGAAGAATCAACTTTTTCCAAAAGCAATTCGATGGCCAACACCCGAGTGTAACAAAAAAAGCCGTTAGGAAAATTGAAAAAGTGCCACCGGTTGTTACTTCAAAAAGAGTGGAAAAAAATTATTTTTTCTCCAAAAAAGAAAACGATAAGTTGAGGAAAGAAAAAGAGAAGGAAAATATAAAACAGGAGAGAGAGTTAAAAAAACTTAAGAAGGTGAAAGAAATGAAAACGAAGAAAGAAGGAAAAACCCACAAACGAAAACTGTTCGAACTGAGTTCAAGCTCGGAGGAATCTGAGAAAAGATGAAATTAATACTTTATGAAGATAGTGATAACCGATAGCCATTTGGAGAAAGAACATTGAGAATAATGATAAGACCTTGTTAAATATTCGACAAAAAAATCGGTGAAGCATTTCATTGAACAAATTGATAGACGTGAATGTAGATGATTATTTTGTGAAATTCACTAAGTTCCTTGGTGGAAATTTTTTATTCCTGTTTTTATATCTCAAATGTTTATGGTTTTTTTAGATTCTGACATATCTTTTTATATTTTTGTTTATAATGTAAGTACAGAGATTTTTATGCTTAGATACCAAAGAAAATAAGATTTATTTTTGAAATAAAATTATTTACTATTTTTTTTTTCTTTTTCCTATGTGATATTTTTCATATCTTGTTAGTTGGTATTCGAACTCGATTCGAAATATTTTCACCCTTTTACATGTTCATATTCCAAGCTGAGGAGCTATTCTGCACAGTGATGGCAATTAATAGAATGAAACATGGCAATTTGAGAATTTCAGTGGCAATTACTGGATTCGGATGGACCCGGTGCAAAATTCCTAATTTTTTCGAAAAAATTATATTTAAAAATCAATGATTTAACGTTGTTACGATATTAAAGAAAGGGCATTTCATTAGCTCAAAACACCGACAATTTGTTATTTCGCGTAATATATCTGTAAATATGTAAAAAAGCAAAAAAAATTTGTCTTTAAAAGTGGCGATTACTGGTGCAGTCACCCTATTATATACTATATAATATTATATATATATATATATGATATATATATATATATATATATATATTATATATATATATATATATATATATTATATATATATATATAGTATTATATAATTAATATATATAGTCTTATATATACTATATATATATATATACTTTTTTCACCTCAAGATGGACATTGAAATAAAATAATAAAATATTGAATTTCATTCGATAAACTTTGAATATATACATATATTCAAATTACCTACAATTTGTCAGCCAATTCTTCATAAAATACGAATCAATCAGAAAAAAATTCTGGTATAATATTATGAAATTCAATGAAATTCTGTTAGGTAAGTACCTATATAAATTCCGATGAGATCGAAAAGTTTCCTGAATCGAATTTCAATATTTCTTCAAACTCCATTGTTTCCATTAGGTATTTATCTACTTCACCTTTACTCACTTAATCTTTTGAATAAGTTTAGCAAATATTTCAATTTCAATGTCACGGTGTCAGAATTCGGTTGTAAGTATTGCAGTTATTGTCTTCGTAGTCGCCTCACTAGTGACTATTAAGTAAAGAAAGAAAACAAAAAAGACCACGTATTTCATTCCTCCCTGTATGTGTCAGGGAGGCGGGCAGCTTGAGTTATGGGGTGGAACTCCTTCAGCCATATCAGAGGATACACTTGTAAGTAGGTACAAGTGTATTACCTAACACTTGTAAGTACAAGTGTATTAAGGATTGTTGAGGCAGGATATTTAGATTAGATTTAAGAAGGAAGTGTAGGTAAGGTTTAGAGCAGACATGGGCAAACTTTCCAAGGGGAGGGCCTGATGAAATAACAAATTATCTAGGCGGGCCGAAAAAAATTGAACAAAATATATTTTTATAAATGAATAATTTTACTTTTATTTTTCACATCACTCACAACTTATACGCTACAATATTAAAAAACTTAGAAAAAAAATACAATTCATTATTTTTTAGTAGTGTATGAAGGCGTATGTGACTGATGAAACTGTGACTGAGATTCTCAAAGTTGTACATAATCTGGTTCAAACGATGATGAGCTGATGCGCAGTAGAGAAGCCAAATGGTCGTCAGTCAATCGGTTTCTAACTAGTTCTTTCGAAGCTTCATGGTAGAAAATACTTGTTCACAAATGTAGGAAGATGCAAACATCGCAATTATCTTCTGACCGTGAGATTTCAGGTTCGGGAAGCTTGAGTTTGACAGGGCCTTGTAGAACTCAACTTTAGAAACATTGAGAAATTGTTGCTTCAATTCAATGTTACATTGCAACTCAATCAGTTCGAGCTGCAATTCTGATTTGACTGATTCACAGTCCACATTATATGGCATGCTAAAAATGTTCAGGTCCTGTTCAATAACTTTAAAGTCATGGAATCTCCGTCCAAATTCGTCATGAAGACATTTCACGATTTTCTCGTTGCTCTTAAGTTTGTCTTCCCTAACTGCAATAGTTTTTAGTCTTGGGAAATGGGTAAGGTCTTTCTTGACTAGTTGTTTGGAAAATAGATTCAATTGCATTTTGAAACCCCTGATATGATCCCAAATTTCATGGATTAACTGATTTCTTTCCTGGAGTTTAAGGTTCAATTTGTTGATGTGACTGCGAAGATCTGTAAAAAATGCCAAGTCCGAAAGCCATTAAAAATATTTTGCTGACCTGTCAAGTGCGTTGTTATGTTTGGTCATGAGGTGTCGCGAGAGATTAAATTCCTTCAATATGGCTAAAACTTCATTGCAAATGAGGCATACAGGTTTATCCTTAATAGGGGTGAAAAAGTAGGTACTTCCACTGATCTTTAAACACCCGACATTCTGAATCAACTTTACGTTTTTTACTTGCCATTGTAACGATCAAAAAACACTGGGAACAAAGCAAAACTATAGAAACATAAAACGGGCACACAGCCGAAGAGGTGCTAACTACGTGACCGTCCGAGCAGTCAACACTAAAATGGTGGCGCCCGATTTGTTCCGAACCTAGCCAAGCAATACCGTGCACACACGCATTGTACTCCATGCTACAGATCTACAGACATTACACAGAAGATATATTTTGCATTATGTGTAATTTTAAGGGGTTTTTCAAAACCATGCCGCGGGCCGGATTGACTAGCCCAAAGGGCCGCATTTGGCCCGCGGGCCGTACTTTGCCCATGTCTGGTTTAGAGGATAATACTGGGTCAGCATTCGCCTTGTAAGTATGCAAGAAGTGACTTACTTAACGCCATGAGGAAACCTCTGAAAAAACGCATGTCAAACCAGTCGACCCCGGAGTCGAACCCCGGATCTCCGAAATACTAACCAGCGTACCTAAGTACTTGGCTAACTAGCTTGACAAACTCAGGCCTTTTTATTTGTGACTTACACTAGCAAACTAATGGCAGGAGCTTGGACGTGCCTGATATGCGCGTTAATTAGAATTCTGGAGGCCTTGGGTTCGTACTCTAGCCATGAGTATTTCTGAGAGGTAAATGCTATGCCAGTTTTCATCCTTTGAATCCCTACTTTACCTATTTCCTCTTTTCCTTAAATTAAACGGTCTCAAGCATCTTTAATGCACTCGTACACACAAGTGTATCCTATGATCTGGATTTCCTCCAAAACTCGAGCAGCTCGCTCATCTTGCACATACACGCGGGGGGAATTGAATACACGGAGAGAACCTCAAGTTTTCATCTTAAGACCTGATACTTACCTATTGATGAATGACTTACTTATGTCTAAAATCAGTAAGAATATACCTACTAGCATAGAACACTGTATTTTGCATGTTTTTTATCTGCAAGTATATGTATGCATAATATAAAAGCTCGTTAGAGCGCCATTATTCCTGCAATGTATAATAATAATAATAATAATGATTTTGTTGTCTCACATACATGAACAAACATATAATAAGAAAGGCGATATTAGCAAGCGCTACTCTACCACTTAACCTTCAAGGCACAGCTCATTAGTTGGAAATTATAACAGATAAGCTTGACAAATATGAAAAAAACAACTGAATATAAATGTAAATAAATAGCCTTATGAATAAAAATACCCGCCCAAATAAAAAAAAATTTAAGCTAATAAACCATATAAGTAACCAGTTAACCACCCCAAAATGTTATCTTTAACCCTTTTTTAAAACTAGAAACAGACAAAACCTCGGACAAAACTTTAAAATGATCCTCAAGAGAATTTTACGAATCGATGTTGTACGATGTTCAGGTAGGTTTGTTGAGAACTGAACTCTTTAAATATCTAAAGTGATAATCCTGCCTGTACTCTAATTTTTTCCTAAGATGTGATGGTTGAGAAGTCTAATATTTTTTGCATAAAAACTAAATAATGATATTCAATTCAAATCTTTCTTCAACCATATTAAGTAATGCTCGATACTTCGCCGAGACATGGTCAAACTTTCTCAAACTGAAAATAAACCTCATATAAGCTTACTTTGGATTGCTGAATCTGAAAAAACAAAGGCGGGGATAATAAACGTGAGTGAAATCGGAAATGTCGTTCATAATTAAAAGAGTAATCTTGGTCAAGTACAGCGTGGTTAAGGAATTGCGTAGAACCATTATCTTCAATTTTCTTGTCATTATTTTCCGTTATTTTCGTAAAATAACATCGAAAATAACTAACTTAGTACTTAGTTCCACTATGATAAAAGTATCGCTCATAATTAGTTCTGCGTTGTAATAGAAATTGATGAAAAACATCATTAATGCCGAGGAAAACGGGGATCACAAAAACAATGCAATTTGATGGTTAAGAATTCATGCATATTTTTGCTCATTGATTCAAAGTCTCTCAGTTTTCGCTAAGATAGATATTTTATACGTGTATAAATATTTACATATATCCGAGACGTAATATATACACTTATCCAATCCAATCGTGTCATAATCAAAGATAGGCGAATCAAAATAAGCGCTACGCCGCCTGGTGACAATCAGAATAACTAAAAATCTTGACATAGTTCTTACGTTCTCCTTTGTTTTGTGTTTGTTTTTGTGTGATTTTTTAAAAATATTTATTATTTGCTATCATTTTGAAAGCTATGAGTCGTTCGAATCGTTATTGTTCAGTTCCTCAGTGTTCTTCCTGGGAAAAGAAATGTTGAAATGTGAATTTCCATGCTTTTCCTCCAGCTGGTGATAAATATCGTGTTTGTGTAGAAGGGAAAAAGGAATACTCCTAAAGTCTCTACTTTGTGTGATCTGATAACTACAGATAGTGCTCTAAACGGTTTCACTGGTCTCAATAATATAAAACTATTAGATACAATAGTAAAAGCAGTACAATCTGTTTACAGTGATCAACGGTCACATAGATTAACAATCAAACAGCGTATTGTTTTAGTATTGACAAAATTGAAATGTAACCTTACATATGTGACATTATCTCTTTTATTTGGCATTTCACGAGAATTATGCCAAAAATATATTTATGGAATGCTACCCATTATGAGTAGAGTTCTTAGTTGTGTCATAAGATTCCCAGAATATTCTGAAATACAGAAAAACATGCCAAAATGTTTTGAAAGTTTTCAAAATACTCGAATCATTTTAGACTGTACAGAAATTTTTATAGGAAAACCAAAGTGCCTTTGCTGCAGGATCAGGTTTTACTCTCAGTATAAATGTAATAACACAGTGAAATTTGTGACAGGTGTTTCTCCTGGAGGTTTAATTACTTATATTAGTGAACCATGTGGGGGAAGAGCATCGGATAAAACGATTTTCCAACAAAGTGACTTAATTTTGAAGTTAGAAAGCTCACAGGATGCTATTATGGTGGACAAAGGTTTCTTGATAGATGATATTTGTCAACAGTTTAAAATAAAGTTGATCAGGCCAACATTTTTGAAAGACAAAAAACAGTTGACTACAGAAGAAGCATTGTTGAATGCCAAAATAGTAGCTGCTAGAGTACATATTGAACGAGTCAATCAGAGAATTAAGATATTCATCTCATGATCTAACCTGTGGTTTCTCTCAATTTGGCTACAAAACAAATGATGATAATCACCTACCGCCTCAATAGCAATGAGAATACATACACAGTAACACACTTGTTCACTAAAGAAGCCTGAAGTCTTTATATTTATGGTAAAATTATATTTCAAAAACACAAATAAACACACAACAAATACAACATAAATATTCCAATTTCAATATTTATAGTTCTACGACTGGCCACATTGGCGCTGCATTCTTATTTTCAGATGCCTATAGGTGTTTTATGATCCAGCCACCAGCCATGAATCATTGGGTTGTCCAAAATAGAAATGTTTGAGATTTAACGTTTTCTAATGACACATTTGTTTCAGGTTTGTCTAAATCGTGGGTTAAATTCGTAGCTTATTAACCGGATGTATGGGACTCATCAGTTTATGTCTCGCGGTGGTCCCAGAAATTATCAAATGAAATTATGCGTAAAATATTGCAAAATCATACTTAAGTATGTTCAGAGCACGCTAAGTTATTGTGCTCTGGAATTCCATACGCCACTGTATTATTTGTTCTCACGACGGGATTCTGCATTGCCGGTCTAAACCAGGGGACGCCAAAGTTTTTCCAGGCAAATTTGGGGGCATCCATTAATTACGTGTGGCGTTTAGGGGGGAGAGGGGGTCGAAGAAAATCTCACTCAATCTCATGTGGGGGAGGGGGTGGTCTCATCAAATATCACGTAATTTCTTTTTCGCAAGAAACAGTATAAAATTGCGGAAAACTGGGTTATATTAAGTAAAAAATTTTTCTCCACTAAAATACAGCTAAGTAGATCATTCATAAAAATATTCATCGCGGTTCAATTTGATGGAAGAATTTATTAACTATATATATAAATTCATTTGGTTGGAAACAATTTATTCATATATTAAATATTTAAAAAGTATTTTTTCAACATTATTCGTTAACTATTGATAAATATTCATTAACAGTAAATACTTTTTGTGGAGTAAATATGTCTTCTTCACCATTCGTACCGTATGTACGATGTGAATATTATTCATAAAAAAATAATGCCATAACCTTTTATAATAAACATACGATGCACTAATAATTTTCACTGAAAATACTGTGACTTATTACAACCATTGTTTTATTATTAACTTAATTTTTTTCATATTTTCATAAAATATTACTGATTTACTAATAGAATTAGCACAGATTAACTCATTCATATAACAAATATGCATTTAAAAAAATCTCACGTGATATTCGGGGAGGGGGAGAGGGGGTCGAGCAAGAACTCACGACATCTCACCAAGGGGTGAGGGGGAGTCGAAAATTCGCGAAAATTCTCTAACGTAATTAATGGATGCCCCCTTTAATATTACCGAATTTTTCGGCGAACCAGAAAAAACGTTATGAAATCAAAACAATAACCTAGATTTTTTTTGTTTAAAATATATTTAAATATTTCTTTTTTTATTAGTATACTAATTTCAATATAGATATAAATCTTTAATTATATAAGTATTTATTACTGACTCCTTGAAATTGTGTGTTGCATCAGATTCGCCAGATGTGAAACAGTTCTGTATTTATTTGAGAAGTTGGGACTACTATACTATATTTCTGTTCAAATGTGTAATAACTAGAATAGACATACTTAAAAGTATTTTTTGAATATACACTAAACAAACTTTTGTAAATTCACACGCTCATGGTTAAAGTTCTGTAAGAATTTTTTTAAAATATCAAAATATTTTATTATATCTCATTTGCAATATTTATTATTTATTTTACCATTTACTTATTTATCTTTTAATAAAAATATAATATATGGTATCGATATCGCGGGCCGAATTCACAGGCTTTGCGAGCCGCACTTTGGGTACCCCTGGTCTAAACAGTGAATTGGTGGTTTCTAATATCTTTGGCGGGGGCGCTATGGATTGTTCTATATAGTAGTTCTGCCGCGATGTGTACAAGGGAACAATTAGGCCAAGCAATAGGGCATCAAATGAGTGTTTTTTTGACATAAATTTTACCTGTTAACGGACTGTGCCGGCGTGTGCAGAGGAGTCGTGAGATCAATTGTGACATGTTTTGGACTCGCAAATATTAGCAGGGAATTTATTATAAACATTTTTAACGAAAAAAAGGCACTTTTTTTAGTTTTTTTGCGAATAACTCAACGAATAATGAAGCAATCTTGATGCTATCAATAGACAAAATGTAGGTAATAAAATTACGAACAAAACTAGACCTCGAGCGACCTGATCGGATGATTAAAACCCGAGAAAATCCCGGAAAAGTAGAAAATTCAACGTTTTTCAAAAAATTCATAAGTTTGTTTCTTTTCATTTTTTAGGACTGAAATCTTTCGGGGAATTGTAGTAATGTTTATGGCACTTTAACGTGTGCAAAAATCGGACGCTGTGACTTAATTAGTTTTGTTGCAATTGCAAATACAAACTTTTTAAGCGGTATTTTTGCAAAATTCATAGTTGCGTCAGGGATTGTCCGATTTTAATTTTGAAAACGATTTTGAAAAATATAGATTCCGTACAACAAATCGTATATTCTGGTTTTTCATCAAAATTATGGGAAGTACCTTAGAACAACCGGGAAAGTCGGCTGGAAACGGCTAAGCGCGCGGATCCGCTCGAGTGGTGGGGGAAGAAGGAGTTGAGGAGAGGCGCGTAAATATAGATATAGAGATACGCCGCGATATAGAGATACGCCCCACCACTCGAGCGGATCCGCGCGGTTAGGCGTTTCCAGCCGACTTTCCCGGCTGTTCTAAGGTACTTCCCATAATTTTGATGAAAAACCAGAATATACGATTTGTTGTACGGAATCTATATTTTTTAAAACCGTTTTCAAAATTAAAATCGGACAATCCCTGACGCAACTATGAATTTTGCAAAATACCGCTTAAAAAGTTTGTATTGCAATTGCAACAAAACTAATTAAGTCACAGCGTCCGATTTTTGCACACGTAAAGTGCATAAACATTACTACAATTCCCCGAAGATTCAGTCCTAAAAAATGAAAAGAAACAAACTTATGAATTTTTTAAAAAACGTTGAATTTTCTACTTTTCCGGGATTTTCTCGGGTTTTAATCATCCGATCAGGTCGCTCGAGGTCTAGTTTTGTTCGTAATTTTATTACCTACATTTTGTCTATTGATAGCATCAAGATTGCTTCATTATTCGTTGAGTTATTCGCAAAAAAACTAAAAAAAGTGCCTTTTTTTCGTTAAAAATGTTTATAACAAATTCCCTGCTAA
Organism: Cynegetis impunctata; assembly: GCA_030704885.1. NCBI lineage: Eukaryota > Metazoa > Arthropoda > Insecta > Coleoptera > Coccinellidae > Cynegetis > Cynegetis impunctata. Next base: position 11,444 of record JARQZK010001232.1, read on the forward strand.
TATTTGCGAGTCCAAAACATGTCACAATTGATCTCACGACTCCTCTGCACACGCCGGCACAGTCCGTTAACAGGTAAAATTTATGTCATGTTTAAATCCCTATTGCTTGGCCTAAATAAGAAATATGTCAATTCACTCCGAGTCGAGTAGGTATGCTGCACTGAAGAGATCTAAGATGATCGATTCAGCTGTATTCAGATCTTGAGTCGGGGTAACATTTTCTAGAATTAACTGTTACATTGTGAATGCAGATTTCAAATCAAATCAAAAGTGTATATTGAACTCTTTTTGGGGGGTGAACATGTATTTTTTAGCTAATAGGTAATTCTGTACGGGCATAAGGTTTTTAAACCTTTTTCAGTCCTTTATGAAATGTGAGTTCAGTTTCCTGTCGTTTAACATTGATATAAAATTCCTAGTTTCCTTACAGCTAGGGTTGCCATCCGTCTGTG
>JARQZK010001233.1:0-11882 GCA_030704885.1 Cynegetis impunctata
GAACTTACGTTTTTGTTGAAATGATTTAGTTTTGCAACATCTTTGGTAATGGCCTGATTTTCTACAGCCGTTACATTTCTTGTCTTTTGCTGGACAAGGAAGACCTTGACTCTCATGTGTAAAATTTTCACATCTAGTACACTTTGGTATCCTTTTCTCTTGATTACGCGCATTATCTTGTTTTGTCCATCTTGAATTATCTTTGTTTCTACTTCTTATTGCATTAACTTCGTTTGTCTTATTCTTGTCTTTTTGTTCGTAACTGTCCAGTTGGTAATTCACAATTTCTAAGGTATTGACAACAGTAATAACTTTGTCTAATGTAATTTCATCACCCATTGTCAATATTTTTTTTCTTAACTCCGACGAGAGAGATTTCTCCAGTATTTGGTCAATTATGTGGTCATCAGATTTTTCGAAATTACATTTTGCTGCCTGATTCCTTAGCTTAATAAGAACTTTCCCCTTCATCTTGCTGAATAAGTCGGAAAACATGCCGTCAAAAGTCTTGTTTTGTTTGGGTAGGAAGTACTCATTTAGTTTAGTGAGAGCTATTTAAAAAATACTCACATCCTCCCCAGGTCCCACGTTTGCTGCAGGCAAGTTGTAGAATATTTCTTGCAGTGCGCTTCCACCGAGGACCAGTAATGTAGCTCTCTTTTTGTCTGGGGTCGTAATATCGGCGGCTTCAAGATAAATTCGAAGGGATCACTTCCATTTTTCCCAACTCAAGCCAACTGACGTACTGTCACCCGCTATGTCCAATTTTTCTGGTGGTGGTAGCTGATTTGCCATAATTGATCGAATGGCGCGACCTGTAAATACACCCAATTAAATGGACGTCTAATAACCTTCAATTTAATGAAAGTCAATACGTATGGTACACACAAGTACCTACGTATAGTACCTCTTATTTAGAAGAAGTCCAAAGTCTCAAATTCAATTAAATTAATTACTTATTGTCGTAATATAACATATTTCCAATTTAATGGAAATCCGGAATTAAAGTTTATTCTCACTTGAATGAAAATCTAGATTTTTCATTTTGTTGTGGGTATCTGCATATTTCCAATTTAATGGAAATCATAATTTGGTTTATTTCCAATCGAATGAAAATTTATGAATCTTATTTCAAATTATTGTGGTAGGTATCTAGATTTTTACAACATAATAGATATTTAACTTGGACTACAATGTAAGAATAGTAATTACATAGAATATGATTCGATGGTCTGACATCTGTCTATATTATCTGTGCTCATAAATGTAGTTAATATTCTATTTCATATTTTTTAAGGTTATCCTGTTCTGTTCATTAAGTTATAATAATTAAAATAGTAACGTTCTTATTAAATAATAAAATATAAAATACTCTTTATACTCCAAACATTCTACACACAATAACAATACTAGGTACTTTGAAGATTTGAGTAAAATGAAATGGATAATTCATTGGACTTATTTTGCGTAACCAACATTCTATAACGTCTAACAGTTTGTTTTTACCATTGAACTATTGAAACAATAAGTCGTCTAGAAAGGGACTGAAATAAATATGGTATAATAACCCAAATGTGGATTGCATAAACTACACCACTCTTATTATAACCTTCCTTCCGTTTTAAATAATTAATGAATTTTATTTACTGACCCTTATCCTCGTCGCCACTTGTAGTATTCTCTATGAGAACAAAGGAAATTCACTTCTTATATCACTGGCTCACTACTACTCCCAGCGAGTCCCGCGCACGTCCAATCCTACTGCGTCTAACGCCAGATTTTCAGATTGACCGCTATGCCCTCTACTGGTGTATATGAGACAATGTATTGTATCTATTGTATAGATACAAACACTACAAGCTTGATTATTATTTTTTTAATCAACATGGTACGTGAACACCTGCACTCCACTCATTTACATGCGAAGGCCTTGATCGAGTCTCGAACTGTCGCGGACAAGTCTCGCTTGAAGTTGACAACTTGAAGTTGTTACACGATCTCGTCGACCTTGAGGTCATTGACCACACGCGTGACCTTGATAGAGTCTCCGTCAAGGTCATTGACCACACGCGTGAGCCTGACCTAGGTCAAGCCAGGTATCGACCTCGGGTCGAAATGTCAAATGGGGTTAAGTTGGTCCATAACCGTTGTCATATAACTACTAAATATATATATATATATATATATATATATATATATATATATATATATATATATATATATAGAGAAAGCAGAATTCTTCGTGTTTACCGAAACACGTTCGTGGCAATAAAATCAAGTACTAGGACATTTATCTGAAACTAATCAAACAAACCTCCTAGCGGAGCTGGTTATACGAGTTCACGAAACATCGAAATGCCTCCATACATCTTAGACGGTGTATGTTAGAAACATTAAGTTGTTTATCACAATCAATGGAAATGATAGACAGTCTGTTTCGCCCTTATTTGGGGCTCATCAGTATCATCCATTCATCGAAAGTGATAACCAACCAAATATATCTAACGACGTTATATTTTCCTTCCAGTGACTATATGGCATATAAATATGACACAGCGCCACCAGTCGGAAACAAATGAACCACATCTTACAGATAGAAGAAAACATTTCGGCAACGTGAACTCGTACGTCTTGATACCCGAAGGTGGTTACTATATTCGCTAAGCAAGAGTAAAGTTGCCACATCAAATCGATGTAATGCAACAATTACACACCGCCAGTAACAACGCTCCGATTCTATCCTTTACGCAGTAATTGAATAGAAAGCAGAATTCTTCGTGTTTACCGAAACACGTTCGTGGCAATAAAATCAAGTACTAGGACATTTATCTGAAACTAATCAAATACACTGGAAGGAAAATATAACTTCGTTAGAAATATTTGGTTGGTTATCACTTTCGATGGATGGATGATACTGATGAGCCCCAAATAAGGGCGAAACAGACTGTCTATCATTTCCATTGATTGTGATAAACAACTTAATGTTTCTAACATACACCGTCTAAGATGTATGGAGGCATTTCGATGTTTCGTGAACTCGTATAACCAGCTCCGCTAGGAGGTTTGTTTGATTAGTTTCAGATAAATGTCCTAGTACTTGATTATATATATATATATATATATATATATATATATATATATATATATATATATATATATATATTTGGTAAAAGTCGACTTTCACCGATTAATGTCCACATTCACATAGTTGCTTGGTGTCTGTCCGAAACATTTGCTGAATACCCTTATTTTTGACTTGCACCGGTAAATAACGATATTCACTATGTGCTGATGGTAAATGTTGAACGTGTCGGAGATTTTTGTTTTGTTCTCCGTATTTCAGTCGCGATAAAACCTTACAAGGGTGTCTTAAACTTCTTCGCTTCTCATTCTGAGAGAAGTGACCAAAAACTTAAAACAAACAGTATTAAGAAACAGTATTCTAAATGGAAAAAAAATAGAAATCACAAGCTCACTTAATTATACAGTACATTCTAAATGAGAAAAGAAAATCTTCTTCATTGCAAAAACTCAAACTATTATTACACTAATTGTTCAAGAGTCCCTTATTCTTACAATTGCATTCATTTGTGGAACACTTCTTTTTGCAATTACAGTATAGCCTTGCGCTCCGCTTCACGAATTAGCTGCAGCTTCTTGAGGGTACCTTTTTCATCTACCAGTTTATAGAAGTCGGAGTTTTCTATTCGAACCACCACTGAACATTTCAGACGTTCCTCCTTCTTCAGGATATGAACAGAATCAATTGTAACAATATTTGAAATATGTGAAAACATACAATCAAGCCTAGCATTGATATATACATTTATATATATATATATATATATAAATAAAAAAATATATATATATATATATATATATATATATATATATATATATATATATATATATATATATATATATATATAAATATATATATATATATATATATATATATATATATATATATATATATATATATATATATATATAAATATATATATATATATATATATATATATATATATATATATATATATATATATATATATATATATATATTGTTACGAATTCGGGTTCGCTAGGATGATTTCCAATAACTAAATTCAATAATAATTTATTTAAACAACAGTAATTCTGACAATAACCACACTTTTTCAATAACTGTCACTACTTCAAACCTCAAAACACAGGCTCCGCTCTTCTTTTTCACACGGTAATTCACTGTAGACTGTCCCCAGTCTCTTCTATGGTCGTTTTTATATATCTTGTCATTCCTTCGAGAAACTTCCAGAATTTTCTAGTCTTCGAATTAAGAGGGCGGTTACTTCAACGTTCATCAAATATTCCAGAGCACACAGAGTCGGCTTTAGCCATTTTCGTAACACTGCCCCCCTCGTTTTGATCGTCCCGATCAAAATCTTCTGATACACCTCCACTGCGATACTTTGCTAGCCTATCTGAATGTACTTTAGGCTTCATCCTAGGAGTGCATTGGATTTGGTAGACAACATCATTATCCTCTTTGTGACTTTATAGGCTCCTTCTCAATTCTGGCTCAATTTAGGTGATAACCCTTTCTTTCGCTGGGGATTGTACAACCATACTAAATCTCCTTCTTTAAATCCGGCTGCATTCGCCCTCAAATCATATCTGGTCTTCATTCTGTCAGTACTAGCATCGATCTTATCCCAGACGTGCTCATGGATCTTTTTTAGGTGCAGTCTCAATTTATCTGCATAAGTCTGTACTTCCAATGGTATATCTTCAGGAGTACCGAACAGCAAATCACATGGTAAACGTTATTGTTCACTAATGAGGTGAAATAATTATAAACTGGACTGTATATTGAAATTTGTTCTACATTCAAAACATATAAATGCATAGACACTATTTTAACGCTTGTATTCGCTCTAAAGATATCTAATAGAATGAACTGCAATTCACAAAACTCGATGCATAGGCAAAAGGTCTCTACCTGCTTGCAACATTATAACAAATTATCTAAAGATAGGGTCGAGCTTGGACCACAGTACATAACGGTATATTTAACATTCCGCCCGCCTTGAAAGCAGTGCTTCCAAATACACTAAAAAAAAATGTATTCATGGTGAAAATGGTGTACAATGTGACATGAACAAATGCACAAAATAAACTGAAATTATCGCACAGGGTATTCAATTCAGGTCTATCGGCACTTTTGTAATGGCACGGTGAATTACACATTAATGTCTACCACTCTAGTAACTCCGTCACTGCCTGGATAGAGAGCAGCAACTCTGCCTGAATGCCACTGTAGTGCAGGGGCATTCTCATACTTTATGAGAACAAGTGATCCTATTTTAATCAATTGTCCCGATTGTTGCTTCCATTTCAACCTAGTCTGCAATTCAGCCAGATATTCACGATTCCAGCGCTTCCAATAATGCTATGCTATGGACTGCAAACGTTGAAATCTCTGCAGACGATTCTCAGGAACATCCATCAATTTAATCTCTGGTAACGCTGATAATGATCTCCCGATCAAAAAATGAGCAGGTGTCAGTGCACATTGATCATTCGAATCTTCGGATAGGGGACACAGAGGACGAGAATTGAGTATAGCTTCAATTCGCGTCAGTACAGTGGCAAATTCCTCGAAGGTCAGAACGCAGTTTCTAATCACTCTTTTCAAATAGTATTCAGCACTCTTTATTCCCGCCTCCCAGATACCTCCAAAAGATGGTGAACCCGCAGGAATGAAATTCCATTTTATATTTTCATTAACTAATACTAGTCTAGTCAATGACCATTTTCCCGTGTATTTATCCCATACAGCACCGATTTTCATAAAAAATTGGATTGAGGTTCTACTTACCATCTTTTTCAAAGTCTACCCTGTGGCGGGGGTTGCTTTTTCTCTGAGGATGGATGCCACCCCTTCTTGGGGGTGAAAAATTTTTCATTGAACATAAGTGCATAAACCTATACACTGACTAATTCTTAGCAACTTTTTTTTCATAAAGTTTCTTGTGGAACTCAATACTTTTCCACATATTCGCAGGTGAAATTGTCGGTTTTCAGGCAAAAAAACCAATTTTTCAGATTCTTTTTCGCGAATAACTCGAAAAATATGCATTCAATCGAAAAAAATGTGGAAAACAAATTTATAGTTTATAAAAAAACAGAGGAAATCGTGTATTTATGATGTATGTGGACCCAACACAAACGGTATTATTGCTTGCTAAAAGTTGACTGGTATTTTTAATCGCCAAAATGAAAAGTTTCTACGTACGATAACCAAAAACCAATGCATCTTTTGGGGAAAACTCATGAAACTTTTTTTGAAGTCCTTTGATAAACCTTCATTCTTATTTTTTATTAAAGTTCCTAGCATCAAAACTAAGCTGGCTATGAGGAGAATAATGTTGATTCCTATTTTTTCGTTGGAAAAAAATAGTGAAAATATCACCCTCTCTTCCACCCCATTTGAAAAAAATCGTTGTCACTTCACAATTCACTTCATTTATGTTTTTGTAATACTTTCTGAGTGTTTGACCAGTTTAAAGTACTTCTTTTTGAAAAAATTGAGTTTGAAGAGAGAAAATCATTTTCGTATTTCAGCGAAAAATCGCCTTTTCTTCAAAATAACTCGAAAACTATTAATGATACGCAAAGTTTTCTGAAATAAAAAATTATATGTTTTTTTTATTCAATAATTTTGTCGTTTCATGTTTTTTTATAGGATGAAAATTGAGTAAGATATGGCCATTTAAAGCTTACGTGTGTTCGCGCAAAGTACCCTTTTTGAGACCTTTTAGCATGAAACTTTTTGAAAATAAGATATGAAAACCAAAATTTCTTTAAATGAGCTTCTAGCTCTCAAAATATCCTACAAAATGCTTTTTTGAAGGACTTGATAGCTTGAAAGCTAATCGAGTTATTGGGAAAAAACCAAAAGCACATTGATGAATACACATAGTGGTAAATACCAATAAACTTTCAACAAGTAATAATTCCGTTTGTATTGGGCCACAATACATCATAAATACATGATTTTCATTGTTCTTTGATAAGATATAATTTTTCTCTCTAAAGTTTTTTCGATTAAATGCACATTTTTCCAGTTATTCGCGAAAAAGAATCTGATAACGTGGTTTTTTGCCTGAAAACCGACAATTTCATTCGCGAATAAGTCGAAAAGTATTGACTTTCAGAAAAAACTTCATGCAACAAAAGTTGCTTAGAATTAGTCAATTCATTGATTTCCGTACTTATTTCCAATGAAACATTTTTCTATCCCAAGAATGGGTTGCATCCACCCCCCAGAGAAAAAGCAACCCCGGCACAGGGTATACTTTGAAATGGATGGTAATTAGAATCTAAATTCAAATTTTCATACAAATCGGTGCTGTATGGGATAAATACACAGTTCATACTTTTTTACCGTCATTGACTGAACTATACGTTAGAAATATTATCTGATTCCGCCCTTAAGAACTCATAAATCTCGATTAATTCTTTATTAGCTCCCACAAAATTGGTGCCATTATCTGAGAACATATTTGAAGGTTTACCCCTTCTACTAACGAAACGATTCAAGGCTGCAAGAAAGGCCTGGGTGGTCAGATCAGAAACAAGTTCAAGGAGCACAGCCTTCGTGGTCATGCACACGAATAAACAAATATACCCTTTAGTTGATTTTGCTCCACGAGTTTTTATGTCCTTTATAGGGAATGGTCCTCCATAGTCGGCCCCAACATTGAAAAAAAGTGAGTAATTCACTCTGCACTCTGGTATATTCCCCATCAAATACGTCATATTTGGAGGTTTAGCCTTGAAATATATGATACAACTTTTTATAATCTTTTTACATGAGTTCCTACCTGAGATCGGCCAATACATTTCCCTGACAGAACATAACAGAGCTTGGGCACCACAATGTAATAGTCTTTCATGTTGATGCCTTAAAATTAAATCCGTCAATCTATGACTCTTTGGTAAAATCATTGGATGCCTCTTATCGAAGTTTGTTCTCGATTTTTGGATTCTACCTCGAATAACGCCATCTAAAATGAACGGATTCAAGCACAAAATATTGCTTCCCCTTTCAAGTTCTTTACTTTTAATTAAACCAGTGTATTCTCGCTTGAAACATTGTATTTGTACTAACTTAATCAACGTATGAAGAGCAAATTCTAATTCGGATGGCGTCAAGGTGCCTCGCTGGCGGTCGATGTAGGAAGCCTTGCAGTTTTTGATAAATCTCAAAACATAGTTTAGTTTAGTTTAGTTTAATTTATTGATCTCGTGAGCTATACAATAAATACAGATCAGGTAAGTCAAAATTTATTACAATACATTTAAAAAAAAAACAAAACAAAAGAAAACAACTATTACAACACAATTTAAAAAAGTTAAAAATTATTACAATACATCAACAGAGGCGAAAAATTTATCATTACCTAACTTAACTAATTAAGACCTATGATGAAAGCACAACACAGAGTGTCCCCATAGTAAATAGGGAAACAAACCATATAATAATAATACATTCAACGAAATTAAAAACTGAGTGATATATAGACAGAAAAAAAAGCTTAACTATTTCCGGTCGCAATAGTAACTGCAAAATTCAGCAAACGTGTAAAATGCATTCACCGACAATATGTCTTTCATACATGTTTTGAATCTAACATTCTCCATGGTTTTCACTTCCCTGGGAAGTATATTATAAAGGTGGCATCCGGCAAATGTAGGCGATCTCTTATAAAACTCATGTTTTGGTCGTTCAGTTCTCAAATAATTAACAGTTCTAATGTTATATTTATGAGACATATGATAATATCCGCTGTATACGTTTCACGCATGACCTTTTATTAATTAAATCAAGAATGACATTTCCTTCACAATTTATGAACATGCTGACTCTACGGCGTTGTTCCGGAATCTCAGAGTCTAATTTGTTTTTTGTTATCCCATTCAGAGCGATCCTTGCAAAGCCAATCAGGTCCATGCCACCATAATTTCGATTTGCGTAGTAACTTAGGAGTAACACCTCGCGATACCAAATCAGCAGGGTTCGACTCCACTTTCACAAAATTCCATTGATCCTTATTACTCAAAGTCTGAATTTCACTTACTCTGTTAGCCACGAATGTTTTCCATTCCGAAGCTTCGCTTCTAATCCACGCCAATGTGATTGTTGAATCGTTCCAGTAAAATACAAGATTAAAATTTATTTCCAATGAATCATTTACTCTTTTTGTTAGATTTGCAAGTAAAACCGCACCACGTAACTCTAATTTTGGTGAGTTTATAATCTTCAGAGGTGCCACTCTGAATTTTGCGCACAGTAAATTTGAAAAATATCGCCCTGTATAACTTACACAGCGGATGTACAAGGCTGCTCCATACGCACGCTTGAAGAGTCAGAAAAGCCATGAAATTCAATGCTCACATACTCTGACAATAATGAGTGACGTGGAATACGAATATTGTTTATTTCACTCAATTCATTTTGGAAATTAATCCATTTGCCCATTACAACTGTGGGAACATCTTCGTCCCAAGAAATTTTTAATTTCCAAAGTTCCTGCATTATTATCTTAGCCGTTATTATAATAGGGCCTAATAATCCTAGCGGATCATAAATCTGACAAATAATTGAGAGCATTAATCTTTTACTGATTGTTTTCATTGTTTTCAATTCAGTGAAATCTCTGAGGGAATACTGAATAACATCAGAGTTCAGATTCCAATAAATGCCGAGGGTTTTATTGTTTTCATCTGCTACGATTGTTAAAACATTAGTATCTAATTCGTTATTGACATGAAATTCTTTTGAAATCTCCTTCTCATTGCAGAGCCATTTCCTCAAATCAAATCCTGCGCCTGCCAATATTTGCGAGACCTCCCTTTGAATTTTCAGAATTTCTGACACTGTCCGCCCCTGTCAGCAAATCGTCCACATGAAAGTCATCCCTTATTATTTTACTAGAAATCGGACATGCTTGCATGTTATCCATTGCCAATTGCATGATGCATCTAACCGCCAAATGTGGAGCAGAGGCAGTGCCGTAGCTGACAGTGTTTAATTGAAAGGTTTTAAGTTCCTCGTCGGGATCTGCTCTCCACAAAATTTTTTGATAACATCGTTGTTGCTCTTCCACAAGGATTTGAGGAAACATTTGGAAATGTGTGCGGTGACGACATATTTATATTTGCGAAACCTCATCAAAATGGATAATGTATCATTCTGCAAAGCAGGTCCAGTAAACTGTACATCATTGAGAGATGAACCGCTGCCTGTTTTTGAACTTGCATCGAAAACTACTCGACATTTTGTGGTAAGACTAGAACTCTCGATTACGGCATGATGTGGCATATAATACTCACATATATTTTCAGCGATTTCACTTATTTCAGTCATATGATTACATGACTTATATTCTTCCATGAACTCAACATAGTTTTTCTTCTATTCATAATTTTTACTGAATTTTCTCTCAATAGACTGAAACCTATTTAACGCTACTTTACGAGAATTTCCTAACTGATTCAAATTAATTTTAAATGGTATACTGACAATGAACCTACCAGTGTCATCTCGTTTTGTCGTTTTTTCAAAGTGTTGTTCAACATAATTTTCAGACTCGAAAATATCGAGTTAGATCTTCGATCTCTCCAATATTCCAAAATTTTGATATCTGTTCATTAATGCTATTATCGACATCGGTTGTTACTAGACTGAGGGATGTATTGGTTGGTGAATTCAAATACAAATTTCCTGCTAAAATCCATCCAAACCTAGAGTTCTGTAATATTGGCATATTTTTACCCAACTGCTTTCGTTCTGGACATATGATTGACCAAAATACATGAGCGTATAATAATATATCTATTTGATTAGATTCGTTGAAAGTAGCATCAGCTAAATAAAATATTTCAGGAATACTGAGAATTGATTTATCGAAAGAACTGTTTGGCAAGGTCTCAAAATCATCATAACAGGACATTATTGAAATATGTACCTGATTACTAATACGTTCTAGTGATGGACCCACAGCCTTTACTAAATGAGAGATTTTTGTTCTTGCTTATTTCAATTTATTGCAAAGAGCTTCAGTTATAAAGAGGCTTTGTGAGCCACTGTCCAGTTACGCTCTACATTTCTGAACTTCATTTCCATATTTCAACCGAATACAAGCAGTTGACAATAATACCTGTGACGCCACTGGAAGGCTTATATCGCTTGAAGCTGCAGCGCATTGCGAAGCAGATGAATTTTGGGTCTCGCAGGTACCCGAACCTATCTCAGTTTTATTGGACTCATCTCCAGTAATGCATATGCAGTAATGTGGTTTACCGCATTTAGAACATTTTCGCGATTCACAATTTCACTAGTAATGGGACGATTTCAGATAATTTAGACAGAACTTCCTATTTTTAATTTCAGCGATTCGTTGTTCTATCGGTAATTCTAAAAAATCTTCACATTTGTAAATGGCCATTTCTTCCATTATTCGCAACCTCTAACTTCTCTAGTACTCCACACCTGTATTTCATAAATTTATTCATATCGGACATGTCTGGCAATTCCTTTTGATATTTATAGGACTCCCAATCTCTTCTAGTGATACTATCAAATTTGCTGGTCAGAATATAAATTATCAACCGATCCCAGGAATCGGTATTCTCCCAAATTTTTTAGTGAGCGTAAATGCTTAGTTGTGGAGTCATATAGATTTCTGAGCTCTTTATGAGACTTTGTGTTGATAACCTTCTGCTCAAAAATTGCCCTAATATGATTGTGAACCATTAAACTTTTGTTGTCGAATCTATCTGTAAGTAATTGCCATGCACTCCTACAGTTCACAGCAGATACATCAATCGAATGAATT